>CAXKVX010001892.1:0-64065 GCA_964058865.1 Eleocharis quinqueflora | reverse complement strand
GATCGACCGGAGCTTGCGGCACCCCTCGGAAATATATGTCAACCCTAGGTCAGATACGGATCCCTCAGATTCCTCCGTGGTATCAAGTGGGAAGACCCTTAATTCGCGAAGATCTTTGCATGTCGCGGCTACTTCTTTCAGGCCCTCGTCTCCAATCGAGTCAAGGGCCTAGCAAAAGATTAACAAAGGAAAATATATATAAAATTGATACCATGAGAAAATGAGTTATTTATTGTATCGAAAATTGACTTACCAACAATACTCAAACCATCCCATGTTTACTTGATCAGATAGTGGTGTAAAGCTAGTCCCCTTCTCTGGCCAAACACAAGTAAGCTATGTCTAAACCATGCTTAAGCTTGTAGCAGATAATACTAACCCACGTACATTACATAATTATATAGCCCCATACACTGAGAAATTTGATTTTAGTCGTGCAACAATGGTTGGAAAAACACACAAGGAGCAGCACTAAATACGTAGCATCAATTGGATTAAACGCACTAGCTAGTTCTGTTGTGTGTTGTAGTTATTGTGAGCCCATTTTATGATAAATTTTAATTGAGCAATTCTAAGTATTTGTATCCTTCTTTTCCTATAATATAGCTAAGAATTACAGTCACATTACAGTTTTTGTGAAACCTTGAATATAAAAATAAAATCAAGAGTATGCATTTACCCAGAATATTTGGAGATTGTGACAATGGTGGATTAAAGGCTTTAGCTGCTCAGCTGAAATGTCAATGTAGCTCAAGTTAAGCGAAGTAAGCAACCCACAAACAGGATAAATTGCAGGTAGCAACTCAGGTCTTAAATCCCAAAACCCAGAAAGACAAATGAGCGCCTTCATAGACCCGAAAGCTGCCTTTACTTCCTCGATTCCCACCTCTTCATCCTCATTTACAGGAGAGCAGAAAACTCCGGTACCAAGATGTGTTAGCTGTGGGGCCCGCAACAGGAGACGACACAGCTGACCAAGTGAAATATAGGGGTTGACTCTGATTCGGCGCAGGTTGGGTGACCTGGCAACCAAAGATCCAAGGGCGTCAAGGTTGACGGGGACGGGAACGCATTCGAAGGAGAGAGATTCAAGGCAATTGTGGGTCTTGGGGAACTTTGAGATCCAGTCGACAAGGGCCCTGTCGTCAGTATTGTCATCCTCTAACTCACATTCTATGAGATCCAGCACCTGCAATTGACTAAAATGGGAAAACAATTTTATTTATTGGAGAAGATAAAAATAAGGAACCTACATATACTGTTCTTTCTTGGCTTTAGAGAGTGCTTACTTAAAATATTACTTGTCCTGATATATGTGATCAGGTTTCTCAATTTCTATCATTTTGGTTATTAACGGATTCATACTTTAATTCTAATATCAGACTAGGGAGAAAAAGAACGATTGAGGTAAATATCTTGCTGATCTGATCCCTGAGAGGTGATAAATCTGGGTGTAAGATCTGATTCGGTGACGTTGGGTGCTGGCGACGATCGTTGCTGAAGTATAGGGGTGCTGGCGATCAGGCTCATACGTAACAAAGGTGACGATCATCTGGTACAAGGTAAGGGTGCTGGCTGATCGATTGGGATAAGGAAATCAGCTGGCACAGAAGAATGTCAGCTGGCACAGAGAGAGTATCAGCTGATTGGTATAGGGTCTGGTACGGAAAATCAGCTGGTACAGGGATATCAGCTGATATAGGGGCTGGTACCAGCTGGGTGCAGTGACTTTCGAATGATAGAGGGGTACTGGTACCAACTGATCTCAGGGAGTTCTGCTGGGAGTCCATTATTGATAATATGTGGTTACTAGTTCAGGAGTGGTGTGTGGTTGTGAATTGACTATGATTCTATTGGATGATCGGGATTTCCACTTTTGCTGGGAAAAGGGTTGAGTGTGACTAGTGATTAGCTAGAAGAATTATGCGAGGCACGGCTTAGCATCGACCATGAGCTGATTTGAGGGATCGTGAGGCACAGATATAGCTGAGCATTCTTGAGACAAATTATACTCAAAGTCGGGTGCAAAGGCTAGCTAAGCGGCGGAGACGGCGGTTGCCAGAAGCATAAGACTCTTTGCTGACGATTGTGGAGATTGTCGACATCCAAAGGTCCATTATCTAGATGGTGTTGAAGGGTGTGAAGATGTTGTTTGGGAACCAGAGGAATAATTCTAGTTTGTTAACTGCGATTAGATTTACTAGAGATGGTTGTGTTATTAGGGGAGTTTAACATTTTTGCTCTTGGATTTTGATTTACACTCTATAGATATAGATATAGAATAGAGTAGAATTTTAGATAATGTGTTTGGGAAGATGATTTGTAGTGTGTCAGTTTTTTTTACTTTTTTTCCTATAAAATGGAAGTGGCAGAAGCCGCTTCCTGCTTATTTAAAAAAAAATACTTTAATTCTAATACGGATAAGTGATTTCCGATATTAACTGACCCATAGCATTAAAAAAATAATGATCCATACCATTTAAAAAAAGATCCATACTTTTAATTATGTTTGCACTTTGCACTTTGGGTTGCTTTTTCAGGTTTGGATGGATCTGATGGGGAATCAAGTTACGATGACATATCTGACAAAACACTTTAACGGGAAATTTAGCATCTTGGTCAAATCTAAATCGATCTCAAAAGACGAACTTTTGGTTATTCTGTGTTTGTGGTACAGTTCCAGGAAAAGAAAAAAGTAAAAGGTCGACAAAATTTTTGAAAAATAAGTATCCAATAATGAATATATACAAGTATAATCAATACAGTTGAATTTATTTGCAAGTGTAGAAATGAAATATTCGATCAGTTTTTATTAAAGCTATCTTCTTCTCCCTTACCAACCTTCCTAACGTACCACCATTTCAAAATTCCAATTGGAAAATAAAAGCATTGCAGATAGAATAACTATTGTTTATCACATGAAAATATATTAGAATAAAAAAACAAGAATTATTAAGTTCTGAAGTGCAAAATTCTGGAAAACAGAGCATGAAACAGAAGAGAATAAGTATCAACAGGATAACCAAAATACCCTGGTATAGTGGTATTAAAGAGAGATAACATCAAGTACCTGCAATTCTCCACTAAGGAAGCAAGCCCGGGCGTGCCGAACCCATCACAACAAATCAATGTCAGGTCACTGAAGTAGGGCAAACCCCGGCCGATAAGCTCGAGATCCGAATTTGAAACTGTAACCCGCTTCAGCACCAGCTTCTTAACCGACCCAGCGCAGACACCGACCACAAGTGCCTTACCCCAAGAAGTAAACCCAGCTCCCCAACCCGGCGGCACCAACCCGAAATCGGCGAACCGGGGCCGACCCTTCAGAGAGAGGGATTGGATATAGGGGAATCGGGTCACGGCACGTGTCGGGTCGACGGAGTAAAGGTTCCCCACCGACAAATGCTGCCGGGTCAAGGCCTCGGTGCGATGCCACCATCGGCAAACGAGAGAGCATGCGTTGCGGTCGCGTGGCGATGTGATGAACTGGAGAACTGTCTCAAGCACGTTTTCTAGCACTTGATCGGAGAAAGATGGAGCAGAGGCGGCTGAATTAGAGGCGCAACGTCGGACTTTGTCAGAGTCGTCTTCTTCCTCCTCTGACATCTTTACTGCTTGGAGGTGAAGGTTGCTCCTTGCTCCGTTTTCTTTTCCTGCTTAAGTAGTTCTTTCTTTTTCTTTTGAGGCTCTCTCTGATGTGGTGTATTTATCTGTGAAAAGGTGCTAGTACAGAGATGAGAGATGCAATACAGATAATGAAAGATGAGATCTAAAGAGAGATGTTTGGTGGTTCGGCTCGCCGGACCCGGATCTGCTGTAGCGTACTACCGCGCTACAGCAGATGACGGTCCGAATCGACCGTCAATTCGCGATCGATCGTTCGAGATGGAAATCAGGAGGTCTTTATACTTTGGCACGAATCTTGATGTAAATCAGTAAAAATCGGACGATTATGATGCTGCGCTACACGGTCCCGCGCAGCACCAGATCCCATTCCCGGTTCGCCTCATCGAAATTGGAGGCGGTAATAACTAAAAAGGAGATCATATTTTGATTCGACTCGGTTTATAAACGCGAATTGAACCGAATGCTACATGCTCATTTATCCATCCATTTTATATTTCTAAAATCACTTGAAAAATTCAAATTTAGATAATTTATTATAATAAAATAATTTTCATATTTTTATATAAGAATCCTGTAAATTCCGACCATTATTATGTTCAAACATTTCATTTTAACTAGCGTCTCTCGCAGTGAGACGACACCTAACACAATTCATGTTAGACCTGAGATTCAAAAATAATTTTCATATTAATTTTATAAATTAGGAATTAATAGAAACACATAATTTTGTCATTATAAGTTCACTTTTGTATATCTTTTATAGATAAAACTTACAAAATATCTTATTTATAGTTAAAAGTAGGGATAATGCCTTCACATACTTTCAAACTATTTTGTGACAAGTTGACTGATAAACACCTTCCGAAGTATCAATTTGTGATGAACTTTCCATAGTAAATCACTTATTTTTTATTATGAGATGAGAAATTAACAATTTCAAAATACATATTAAACTTCTAATACACTAATATTTTGAAATTTTATTTTTTTTATATAGTTTGTTAATTGAAAATTTGGTCATTTCGCATCTCATAACAGAATATTAAATAGTTGATTTACTGTATATTGCTTTTGTTACAAATTGATAGTTCAAGAAGAGGTATTTGTTCAAATTAAAAGTTCGAGGTTCAACTTGTCACAACTCAATAGTTTGAAATTTGTGGAGACATTACCCCTTAAAAATACTAATGTTGTACTATTATTATTTTTATTATCATTATTATTATCATAATTTATAATTATATTGGAGGAACATTTTTAACCAAATCGAGAAAAAACTCTTAAGGGTACGTTTACAAGTAACAAAATTGTGTCAGAAGATTCAAATAGTATTCTCACTAATTGAAAGAGTAACAATGTTGTTTTGATAAATTATTGGTTAGAAAAGTGTTATTATCTTTGCACTTTTTCAGTATATCTGCTTTAAGTTTGAGCATCGAAATAGCATTTTTGGACTATTCTTCTTTTTCTATTTGTATTAATCATTTTTTTCAATATAGCAACATTATTCAAATTTTTGTCATTTCTTGTGTTGCCAAACATAATTTGAAACAACAAAAAGATGTGTAAGAAATTTTTTACATTTGAAATCACATACTAATTGATATGTGGTAATTAGTTCCACAAATATGTGAACTCATATTAATATCATATTTTCTAATGATTCTTTGTTCCCGTATACAACTACATAGTCATATCTGTTGCAGTGCATTGTCAATATATTATTCGATCCATTATTTAAGTATTTTTTTTCCAAAATCACATGAGATGTTTAATATAAGACTGATCATTTAAGATTATTATTAAATTATGTTCACTGTAGTCTTTTTTATCGAGAACTTTAGAGTTTGTATTTAGCGACTTGCTATTTCAAATGAGATCTGATATAGCGATACGCTATTTGATACAGTCATCAATATTCATGTCTCTCTGCATGATGAAAGAATTATTATGCATATTATTTTCTTAACATGCATAACAACTCAAATAACATGCATAATAAATTTTTCAGTATAAAATAACTTGCATAATAACTCAAATAACATTCATTATAACTTTTTTAACATGCAAAGTAATATGCGTAACCACAACGGATATTCAATGTCAAATGTTATTTAAGATTTTTTTTTCATATTGTAAATATTGTCAGTGCATCGGTGTACACACCCTCTAACAGACCAGGTTCTTCCAAGAACTCACCTGAAGAGATGGAAATTTGTCCCTTGTGTTTGTTTTGTTGTGAAAAAGAAAATAGTTTCAAGTGGTGACTGGTGACTGCCACAAAGAAAGAGTGCAAACCACTGTCAGTGCATCATATTAAAATGTTTTTGTCCGACCGTAAAAAAGTAAGAATTACTATTTGATCTTAGATTTTAAATTTTTTAGATTCATAGTTGTATTTTTCTGTTTTCAGTTCTATTTTTCTAGTTTTAGTGGTCATGCTAAATGCATGAGACAAACGACAAAATTATTAAGTAAGATGAAAAATTTTAAATTTGCGTTTATGTCTTAGCGTTACGTTTCGAAAATGTTGTGAACGCACGTTCGGATGTGAACGCATATTTCAAAGTACTTGATAACTTTTTTGTTTTGTCAACTCGAATGATCTCGATTTCTAAACGTGTACGTTGAAAAAGCACATCTGAACGCTGAACTCTAAAAAAATAGAATCATGACTGTAAAATTTTTGAAACAAAAATCATATATGCAATTCTTTTTTTAAAAAAAAAAAATCCATCATATTATGCGCTGCATTGGGATTCTTCTCACTTGCGGACTTATATCACGAGCTTCTATGTTACATGTTCTACTTCAAGACCATTTAATGCTAAAAAGAATTTTTATTTGAATAAATAGTACAACAAACTATTATTATTTGTATTTTTATTTGCATGTTCACATAATATATTTATTAGCCGAGCATGGCTAAAATAATATGCATAGTACATCCCATTTCATACTATCCATATAGATATAGATCAATAAATTGAGATTTAAGTTGCTCAATAAATTATTCATATGAAAATATTGTAGGAAAAAAAAAATTTGTGATTTTTAGAGCTTTCTTTCTATTTTTTAAATATTTTTTAAAAACAGTCCAGATTTAATACTACAAAATTGTCATTTCTGGGCTGTTTTTAAAAAATATTTAAAAAATAGCAAGAAAGCTCTAAAAATCACGAAATTTTATTTCCTACAAGATTTTGATATGAAAAATTTATTGAGAAACTTAAATATCAATTTAATGACCAAATTAAATACAAATGACCCCATAGTACGTCATGTGGTGTCCTATGCATATTATTTTAGCCATGCTCTTATTAGCCCATATTGTTTTACTTTGCTAAACAAAAAAGAAATCAGAAGTCACGAGTAGGGCTGGACAAAAAACTCGTAACTCGTGAGTTGCTCGAACTCGACTCGAGAAAAACTCGGTTCTAACTCGAGTTGACAGAACTCGAGCTGAGCCAACTCGATTGACTCACGAGTTGAGTTCGAGTTGCCCTCAACTCGCTCAGTCCAACTCGCGAGTTGTAATATATAAATAATTTATACTTATTTAAATTTAAACATGTTTTATATTTGAATTATTTGCATTTATTGAAACTTATTTGCATTTACTTGACAAACATTAGTAGTAAACACATACTTTTTTATGCTCTATGTTATAATTTTCGAGCTGGTTGTCGAGTCACGAGCCAACTCGAGTTGTGGCGAGCTCGAGTTCGAGTTCGAGTTGAGTCTGACTCGCTCAAACTCGACTCATATACAGCTCTAGTCATGAGCTACGTGTGCATGTATAATATATTATGGACTGTTTAATTTGTATAAAAAGAAATATATGTATGTCAGTATGTCGTGTGTGTTTGTGTGAATAACTCACCAGTTTGATTACCTTTGTTCCATGAAAATTTTATTTGGAGGCTAAATTTTATGGAAATAATTGTTAATACAAAAAAAAAAATTACATACCATGTCCATGCATTTATAAACCAAATCAAGGTGTTTCACTTGTTTGTTTACTTTCGGTTTCTAATGATACTGTAAAATATGTGTTCTAGCAAATTTTAAAAGTGTAAAAGTTGAGGATAAATCTAGGGCTGTCAATGAAATTCTTTTACTCTTTTATTCGATCCATATCGTATTCGATAAGATGGGTATGAGTAAGGGTTTTTTTCGTTAGCTTATCGGATATGGATATGGGTAAGATTTTTTTTTCGTTAGCTAAACGGATAAAGATACGGATAAATATTATTTTGTATCTGTTATCCTATAGGGTAAATATATATATATATATATATATATAATATATTATTTTCTAGTTTTCGAATTTCAACAGTAATCTTTCTTTCTAATTATAATTTATGTATTATATTTCTAATATTAAAAAATCGGTATTTGGAGTATATTTTGCAAATACAAATGGTCAGCCTGCTGTTAGCAGATTAATTTGACAAATTCTAGTGGACTTATTCATGTCATATTGTACATGTTTTATCTAAAATTCAATTTTGACGATATTAGACTGTATGGTTAATAAAAGCTAAGTACATTGTGTTTTTACCTTGCATTATTTTTTTAATACTAGCATCCATTGAAATTTAAAAATATATGTATAATGAATTTTACTAATTCTCCGACACAATAAACAGATCAATAAAGTGTTCTGTATAAACATTTTTATAAATGTAATTCGTTTATTAAATGAATGTCTGGAGAATTTTTTATATATCTTTAAAACTTCAGGCTTAACAATCTTTCTGAAAGAGCAATTTGTTTATTAATTGAATGTTGGAAGAATTTTCCATAAATTTTTTTTGGCAGTTGATTATTTTTTCCTTACTGTGTAAAACACTAATTCTCTAGTTCTGTTTCCTCTTACCAGCAATGGATTTTTCTAAATGGTAATCTCATCACAGAGAATAAAATAAATTGTTACCTATATATTTCTATGAAAATTAAATTGTTCGAACACAATCTCATAGGGAATAATCATTCAAATTATTTTTTGTTTTCAACTGTCAGCATACACATTAATGTTTAACAACATTGATACAATAGGTTTGGAAATATATTAGAGACCTAATTATTGATGTCAATGGATCAGGTATGGCCGAATTTCGACTCAAATAGTCAGTGGCGGAGCCACATGCACATGCACCGAGGAATGCAGCTGAATCTTTTTGGAAAAAAAAAATTCAAAAATGACTATATATATTACACATTTTTTTCAAAAAATGATCATGTATTTGAAATTTTTTGTACAAATGATCATATAAGATAATTTTTTAGAATAACTATCATTTTCGAACCCTCTGAAAAAATTGTAAATCTTGAACCCTTGACGAGAATATAATTTGTAGATTGACTCGGCCTCGAGCCTCCGATCATTTATAATAAAAAAGAATTCATACAAAATTTTAATTTAAACGCAACACTTCAACAATTATTTAGTTTTTTTTTAACTCAAAAAAATTCAAATAACTATAGTAATTTCAAACTATAATTATCGAACTAGATACAAAATTTATAGCTGTAGAACATATAAAATATATATCAATATTATATATAAAATTATAAAGCTTTAAGTGTCGGCATTGCTGAGATAACCGACTTCTGTTACATAGATCTTATCCTACGTTGAAAAGTAGCCAAGTACTAATTTAATTTATTTCATGCTAAGGTGTCCTTTTCTTTCCAAAACAAAAATAAACTTACACTCAAATACAGTAACCCTTGCACAGTTACACGACGACACAACGTTCTGTGCAGGAAGAAAAACCCTAAATATAGTTTTGGTACGACGTTATTGAATTATCTTTTTGGTACTTTTTGTCTCAATCGCACAAATAGCAGGTGTTTGAGCTATCGGATTTTAATGTAGTATGTATCTGTTTGCCATATCTAACTTGTTAATATTATATATAAAGTTTTTTTGTGTTATTTTTCTGATATTTTAAGATGTCATTTTTTATTCAATTTTTATTGTACATGTGTTCAGATTATTAGACACGCAACACGTCGTTAATGAAACACGTTATTATTTCACTTCATTAGTTTTACGTCATTAATTTCAGTATGATCATTAATAACATTAATTTGACGTCTTTCTCATTTCATATAAATCATCATTATTCAAAGAACTTAAGAAAGATGATAGATATTTATTATTATATAACTCTAATTTCATTAAAACAATGTTATTTAACAAAAAGATTTAAGATATTATAATTGCGCTGTTTATTTTTCTAATACAAAAGATTTCTTCTTAAAAAACGAAGCGGTGGTACGTCGCGTTGCAATTTCTAATATTCATTAAAAAAATAATAAACTGATGATTGCTTTGTGCTTAAAAGATAAACCATTGATACATTACACAGTAAATTAATTAGTAGGGAACTAGGGATAATTGTCACTATTTTGATACTATTATTGAAATCCAAACTTCAATGGTAATTTATCAGAAAATAAAAAAATGCAAACTCCATAACATAAGCCTTAAAAAATAAATTAAACACAACTTGCTCCGCGCGTCAAAACCGCCGAGCTACACGAGCATGAGCACATTGCACGTGTGGTTGATATAGAAAATTAACAACGTACCGCAATTCTTGGCATCAGGAACGTACGATTACTGATTACTGACAAACGAAATTGAATTAATATTCTTGATTTTAAAAAAGATTCTCGATTTTTGAAAATAACGAGAGAAAACAAAAACCATTAAGAAACTAATGGATGGATGGGAATCTCGACGAGGAGTTAGTGTTTGTGTTTGTAGATCACTAGATGATGCATGGTGTTTAACAGGAATCCGTATTTTTCGAAATAATGCGAGATTTCGAAATGGTCAGCGGGCAGCACTGTTACACTGTAAATTTGTTGGTACTGTAGCAAAATCACTGTGCAGACAGTTTTGACGCCATAGCAACTAGCAACGGTTAAAATGCAGAAGAGCCCACTACAACTGATCATTTCAGAAGACGTGAATTCGTTTAACAGGGTGTCGAAGGATACACCACCGATTTACAACCAAGCACAAGTAACTATAGTTTTTATACGGTCCATAACATTGTAAAAATTATGAATCGATGTCTGAATCTTAAACTTGCTGAAAAAACATGTAATATCTGCAGTTTCTCATTGGATAAAAATATGGTACTCTGATTACTCTCGTTTCACATCATTTCTTCTACGATAGGTATTAAGTTTCAGCGAAAATTTTGCATGTTTATCACTGTTCACGCTCCGACCGCCAAAATGATCCTTTCCAATGTCCTTTGTCTCGTAATATCCATCCATTGATTAAAAGCATGGCACACCGCACACGACGCAAAAAATGGAAGAAGAGCCACCTCTCTCCAGTGTCGGATCGATACGTGGCACATGCACAGATGACAAATTAATCAATTCTTTAAAACAAAATGTCATTAGATGGTGCTATTTTTTAATGTGCCACGTATCACTTGTTATTTCAAGACACGGAGTTAGGTTTTCCGATTTTTTAAATATTGAAAATTTAATAAATAAATTATAATTAAAGAAAGATTTTCGAAAAAATAGAAGTCAAAAGACGGTGTCGCCACTCCGACCAATTGGTTAAAATACAAAGCTGGATTTTTTTTTATAACAAAAGCCAACCGGCTTTTGATTTGCTTTTGAGATTAATGTTTTATTAATAAAATATTTATAATTTAATTGATGAGTTATGTTATATATTTAGATAGTTTTTTATAACAACATCGACTACGCTCGTCATAAATGTAATTAGTTTTTTTATCATTGTAAGTCATCGAGCTGTAGATATTTGAGTCTACTTTCATATTGTCGAGTCTGATTTGCGATCGGAGAAACGAACGATTCAAATTTTATTTTAACGCAAACTCATGATAACAAATTATTAATTAAGACATAAGTTGAACATGAAGTAAATTTTGAGATGCACATTCCTTCGATCGTAAATCAAGCTCGACGCGATTGAAGTAGACTTGAATATCTACACCTCTTACGACGATAAAAAAACTAATTAAGATTTCGACGAGCGTAGCGAAAGTTTGTAGAAAAAATACTAATAATACTTAAATATTTTTTATAACAACTTTGATTACGCTCGTCGGGATCATAATTATTTTTTTTAGTCGCAAGTCATTGAACTATAGATATTCGAGTCTACTTTCATCGCGTTGAGTCTGATTTGCGATCGAAAAAATGTGCATCTCAAATTTGGCTCTTTCTTAAACTTATATGTTAGTAGTACTTTTTAATCATTAGTTTGCATCAAAATCAATTTTGAATCACTCTTTTCTTCGATCGCAAATCGGAATCGACGTGATGAAAGTGGTTCAAATATCTACAATTCGATGACTTGCAACGATAAAAAAATTAATTACGATCCCAACGATAAAAATATCTACTTTCATCGCGTTGAGTCTGATTTGCGATCGAAAAAATGTGCATCTCAAATTTGGCTCTTTCTTAAACTTATATGTTAATAGTACTTTTTAATCATGAGTTTGCATCAAAATCAATTTTGAATCACTATTTTCTTCGATCGCAAATCAAAATCGACGTGATAAAAGTGGTTCAAATATCTACAATTCGATGACTTGCAACGACAAACAAATTAATTACGATCCCAACGAGAGTAATCAAAGTAGTTATAAAAATATAAGTATGATTAGTATTTTTTTTACAAATTTCGGCTATACTCGTTGAAATCGTAATTAATTTTTTTTTATTGTCGCAAGCCATCAAGTTGTAGATATTCGAGTCTACTTCCATCGTATCGAGTCTGATTTGCGATCGAAGAAATGTACATCTCAAATATGACTTCATCAACTATGACGACTGGGTTGAGAGTATGAATGATGTGCATAGACTGCATGAGTAAGGATGTAGCTCCGTGGACCACTCGTCGGTCCTGATAGGTGGTGCTCCCACACCCTTCTCAAAGGAACCGTACGTGAAACATCTTAATTAGTATTTTTTTATCACGAGTTTGCGTCAGAATTAATTTGGAATCTCTCGTTTCTACGATCGTAAATAAGACTCGATTCGATAAAAATAGACTTGAATACCAACAGCTCGATGACTTGCAACGATTAAAAACTAATTACGATCTCGACGAACATAGTCGAAATTGTTGCAAAAAAATACCTAAATATATAACATAACTCATCAATTAAATTATTAATATTTTTGTTAATAAATTCATCTCAAAAGAAAATCAAAGCCGGATGACTTTTGTTATAAAAATTCAGCTTTTGTGTAGATTTTGTGTTTTAATCAAATGACTGTTAGTGACAATACTAGTTTTTTTGGCTTTTTCAAAAAATCGGTTTTCATAATTTTAATTGTTTTTCGAACTTTCAGAACAATCATTTTTTATATTTATAATTTATTTATCAAGTTTACAATATAAAAAATCGGTTAGGTTTTTGAGCAATTGAGCGATTGAGAGTGAAATGAAATGCCATTTGATTGGATTGCTCTCCGACTTGTACTCTTAACGCACTCACACGCAAACACAGCACGTAATCCGGAATTTAAGCACTCTTGGCCAGGTCAAGCCGCCACGTGGCCAGTGGCCTGACGAGAATCAAATTCAGAGATCTAAATGCACGTCACTACGTCAGTATGGCCTTTTTCTTATTCTAGAAATTGCATTGTTTGAATCTTTTAATTGTGCTAACGGAATTAAAATATTGAAATATCTATATGAAAATAAATATAAATTGCAATTAACTATTTTTTATTTTATTTTGTAACTGACGTTAAACTAATTTCTTGACTTGAAAGTGTTGTTGCTCGCTTGAATTATTGAATTTGATGAGATGTGTCAGAATCCAACCCGATTCGACAATTTCGTCCGATTTGAAGTAGTCTGATATGACTTGAAACTCGAAAATGACCTAACATTAGATGACTCGATATCCGATCCGACATCAGCTAACCTGATACCCGACCCGACCTGATTTGATATGATCCGAAACCCGAAAAGATCCGACATCAAATCACCCGATACCCGACCCGACCTGAATCGACTTGACCCGAAGCCCGAAAAGACCCGAGATCAGATGATCCGATACCTGACCCGACCTGGACCGACATGACCCTAAATTCGAAATGACCCGAGATCACATGACCCGCCGATCTGATCTGACTCGACATGACCCGCAATCTGAGATGACCCGACACCAAATAACTTGAACATAACAGGTCAGAGACCTGCGATTAGATGACCCGACATCTAATTCATTTAGGGTGGGAGACCATGTATAAATTATAAATATTAATAATTCGTTTTGTTTCTTTAATATTAACTACTATTCTGCTTAGTTAATTTTTTATGTGAACTATTATATCATGGAATATCGAATTCTCTAATTTATTTTGAGTTAAAAATTTCAAGGTTCTGGATTTTTTATAAATTGGAAAATTTTATTATTTATTCGATGGGTTGGTTTATTTGTTTTTATATGATTTTTTTTTATAAGAACACTTGTTCAATTGAATTGTGAAGTAGCACTTCAGCTTAGTATCATAGCATGCCGCATTGATTGATTTTTTTAATATGAGTGGCTTCTTTTTTAGATGTAAATGGATTGTGCTTTCATACTCTCAATAAGTAAATATTAAATGATAACATTTGCATGCAAATTAGTATATTAATTTAATTTAATAATTAAACTTATCTAGTGAAAGTTAAACTCATCAAATTAAGTCTTGAGTTCATCAATTTTAAAATACTCAAATATCAATTCAACACCCAAAGTTTACAAAATGTCAAAAATACTTAGTTCCATTGCTCCTATTCAAAATACCTAATCAAAATACAGTTCAAAGTGAATTGTTGGAGTACTTGATCTACCATCAGCTCCATTGTGTGCGAATCTTAGTGACAGATACTTCATAATCATAAATTATCCATCTCACTTGGCTGCCTGTTCACAAAATAAAATGTTAGCAAATAAAAAGTATATGCAAGGCCCAATTGGCAAATTTGCTTTAAATATTAAATCTTTGGGAGTCTCTCTTTTCTAAATTGTAAAGCATTAATTAACCTTTTTTTTGTCATAAGAACTACATCCTTTTTTGTATTATTTCAAATATGTCTAGACTAGATTACCCCTGAAAGCCCATATCAGATTTGATTAGACTCGTGATCCGAGACTCGACCGAGACCCGACCAGACCAGATTTGATCAGATACATGACCCGATAATCTTTTCGAACACGAATGACTCGAAACCCAAAAAACCCGAAACGAGATAATTGAAACCCGACCGATTCGAACCCGAAAGATCCAAAATCCGAGAGATACCTGAAACTAGATAATTGAAACCCGACCTGATTCGAACCCGAAACCCGAGAAATACCTGAAACTAGATAATTGAAATCCGACCCGACTCGAACCCGAAAAACACAAAACCGATAAATACCAACACATGATGATCAGAGACCCAACCTAATCAGACCTGTGACCCGATAATCTTTTGAAGTCAAACTAATCCGACCCGCCCGACCCGAACCCAAACCCGCCCGATTTGCCATCAAATTAGTATATTAATTTAATTTAATAATTATACTTATCATCTAGTGGAAGTTAAACCCATCAAATTAAGTCTTGAGTTCATCAATTTTAACATACTCAAATATCAATTCAACACCCAAAGTTTACAAAATGTCAAAATACTTAGTTTCATTACTCTTATTCAAAATACCTAATCAAAATACAATTCAAAGTGAACTGTTGGAGTACTAGATCTACCATCAGCTCCATTGTGTGCGAATCTTAGTGATAGATACTCCATAATCATAAATTATTCATCTCATTTGACTGCCTGTTCACGAAACAAAATGTGAGCAAACAAAAAAGTATATGCAAGGTCCAATTGGCAAATTTGCTTTAAATATTAAATCTTTGGGAGTCTCTCTTTTCTGAATTGTAAAGCATTAATTAACCATTTTGTCATAAGAACTAAATCCTTTTTTTATTATTTCAAACATGTCTGGACTAGATTACCCTTGAAAGCTCAGATCGGATTTGATCAGACTCGTGACCCGAGACTCGACTGAGATCCGATCAGACCAGATTTGATCATACATGTGACCTGATAATCTTTTCGAACCCGAAAGACTCGAAACTCGAAAAACCCCGTAATGAGATAATTGAAACCCGACCCGATTCGAACCCGAAAGATCCAAAACTCGAGAAATATCTGAAACTAGATAATTGAAACCCAACCTGATTCGAACCCGAAAAACTCGAAATTCGAGAAATATCTGAAACTAGATAATTGAAACCCGACCCCACTCGAACCCGAAAAATACAAAACCGACAAATACCAACACATGATGATCAGAGATACAACCCGACCCGACCTAATCAGACGCGTGATCCGATAATCTTTTGAAATCAAACTGATCCGACCCGTCCGACCCCGCTCGATTTGCCACCTCTAAATTTGATTGCCGAGTCGTTCTCAAGTCTTGCGGCACTTGCCTTACGAGTTTTATGTCTAAATTGTTATTTGAAAATCAACTTCTTATTGTATAAAATAGAGAACTGACTAATCTTAATTTTTGGCAAGACCTTGCTGCCTCGAAGACCCATTCTCATATTCCCGTAAAATCAGATAAATTGTTGTTAACTACATGGTATATTATTTTTTACTGTAGTTCTTTAATTAAATAACGAAATTAAAGTTTCTAGAGTTATATTATATCAAGAAACTACTTAAAATATCTGCAATTGTATTTGTCTAAATTTTAGGTCATCTTGCTACTATATCGCACTGGCTAACGCTGTATGTAGCCGAGTTGGATCATAGAAATGAAGGATACCACGCGACGTAGAGGAAAAGATGCAATTCGCACCTCTGTGCAATTCTTTGCGACAAATTCACCATATTTGAATCTTGTGCACTGACAGTTTGAGCCATTTGTAAACTGTTCACTTGATTATTGTCTAACGCACTTCAAAATTTGCGGATAATAATTATGGTTGTTTAGCAAATTATATTTTTTTATGAATGCTCTCTGCATTCGTTAATCTGAAATTTTGAATCATTAGATTAGATTTGAACGAATCTGATTTTATAGTACAACAGTTTCTTGAATCATATAATTAACGATCAACTATTTAGATCTAATTGAACGATTCAGATTAACGGATGCAGAGAGTACTCATAAAATAATGAGTGCAGATGATACTGTTCCTATTTTGGAGGGTGATTGGTGAAGATTCGGATGCAAATATAATATAAAACAAATAATAGATGCTGGTAAATTCTCTGCGCAATGGGAATTTCAATTTGGTCTGTCTTATTACTCTTAAACAATGAACAAAATTCAGTAAGCTTAATTGGACCTCGAGTACAATCCTTTTTATTAAAGAAAGATTACAAAAGGCCCTTTGTTTGAACCTCCATCCTCGGGCTTATGGATCGAACAGGCTGACAATTATACCTTAGAAATCTAACGCGCTTCTCCCGCGTAAACTTGTCAAAACTGATTTGTTGTAAGCATTTTTATACTATATATTTCCACAGTCGGTTTGACATTTTAGTCTACTACTTTCTACGCTGGATGCCACACCACACCATATACTTCGTCTCAATCTTCAAAGCAACAGAACCCGACACCTAAAACAAAAGAAAGAAACAAAAGGTGAACTGTTGTTATACCCGATCCATTGCAACTTCAGTCATGGATCCGACCGCAGACCAAGCGCAAAAGGCGCAATCCGACGGCGCCGCTCGATCGCCGGAGTACGCTCCTTATCCTTCTCTCTCCCCTGACGACGTGGCACCTCCGCCACCTCCTCCTTCTTACTCCACCGCGACAGTCGCCGGAGGAGGTGGCGCCGCCACCACCATGCCTCCTGAGTCGAACCCTTATGTCACTCCATCTCCCGCTCCCAAGAGTATGCTCAGTTGCTCACATCTTACTTCCTCTTTCTTAACCTTTGTTTAATGGAATCTATAATCCTTCTTACATCTAGCCATTATTGCAAACTAAGATATGTTTCTAAGTAGAAATTAACTAATTGCGTTGAAATAACGAGATTAGAACTCTGTTATGCAAAGTGGAATGTATCCTTTGAGCAATTTTGATGTAATTTGTTCAGATACAATGGACACTGTGCGGGACGTGTTCGGTAGATTTGGAAAGAAGGTGGGTGAAGCTGCAAAGAAAACTGAGGATTTAGCCGGGAACATGTGGCAGCACTGTAAGTCTGATTTCCACTTTATATTTCTGCGCCTTAAAAAATTATGATAATAATGCTAAATAATTTCCTGATAACGTGGGACAGAGAAAACCTTTCCGTCTTTCATAAGTTGTTGTGTTGGGTAAGCAGTTTCAGAAGCATGACTTGTTACAATATTGATACCAAAAAATGAGTTCTGTCGGAAAGTGATATACAGAAAGGTTTATCTGGAAGAACAAAACAGATCAGTTATGAAAGTTTAGTAGTGATGGAAAAGTAAATTTATTCACCAGCCAGACACTTTGGATTCTTATTTAGGTTGTTCATATGACAATCAAAAGAACAACATGAAGTAGCACCACACAAAATAAATTATACTCCTTTTCTAATTGTAAATATGATTGTAACTACTTTTGATCCACTCTAACACTGTTTGACTTTGCTTGGAGTTCTGGTAGTACATTAATGGATACTGGTTTAATTGAAATAAGTTTTTTGTTTAATTGTTGCAAAATGATCATATACATGTTGCACTAAAAGTTTTCTTCTAAAAATCAGTGAAGACAGGGCCCAGCATTGGTGATGCGGCCATGGGAAGAATTGCGCACACGACCAAAGTAATAGCCGAGGGTGGTTATGAGAAAATCTTTCAACAAACCTTTGACACTCCTCCAGAAGAAAAGCTCAACAAGGCTTACGCATGTTACCTCTCAACCTCTGCAGGGCCTGTGATGGGTGCACTTTACCTCTCAACTGCAAAACTCGCTTTCTGTAGCGACAACCCTCTCTCGTATAAAGTTGGTGATAAGAATGAATGGAGTTACTACAAGGTAGGAAAATTCTAAACTATTAGTGTAGGACTGGTGTTACGGGGCACTGGTATTGTGGATCTGTTCAGGATGTACCTGCCCGAAGTGGCAACTGTTATGGTTTCGACCAAGCAATTGCACAACACCTAGAAAAGTAAAAGATAATTTTTAAAATACCCCTGCTTTATTATATAGAGACTATTTCAAAGACTTCAAGGTACTTGCAAAATAACCTCTAAATTGTTGAAGAAAGTGAAAGAATGTGGGTTACTTAAAAATATCAGGTAATGCAACCTCTAAATCCCTGTTGTCAATTTTACAATTATTTATTTAGAAATTGAAACTACTCAAAATTGCGACTTAACTAGAACTAAAAGATTTTAGATGTGGAAGCGTGTACAATTCTACAAGATCTTAATGTTAAAACAGAAAAAATACGGTAAGGACACCAGACTCCCTGAAATCCCTCCCTCCCTTCATTTTATTGATTCAATAGTTTCTGTTGTACAAAGCTTACAGGGAATACATCAATATATAGAAAAAGCTAGCCATTTCTTGCGTATCAATACAATAATCTGCCTCATAATATTTTCATATTTAGCCTAACTATTTCTATATTTACTCAAGTATATATTACAACAAAAGATGAAGATAATTATCTCCAGCTTTTCTTTCCTTACTTGTGAACCACCTTTCATCCTGATTCAGTTCGGTTCTTCTGTGACACTTCAACACTCCCCCTCCTCAAGTTGGTATGTACGGATATGTCATAGCCAACTTGCTCAGTATGCCATAGAATATCTTGCTTGAGGTTGCCTTAGTGAGAATGCCTGCAAGTTGCTCTTCCGACTTAACATGTACTAGCCGGATTATCCGTGCTTCAATATTCTCACGAATATAGTGTCTATTAACTCCAACATGTTTGGTTCGATCATGTTAAACTGAATTATGAGAGATATCTATTGTTGTTTTGTTATCACAGAATAAGTCCATTTCTTTTGTAGGCGGGAAGCCAAGTTCTGTCATCAATTTCTTGAGCCACATTAGTTCACAAATTCCGTTAACTACCCCTTTTAATTCGGACTCAGCATTGGACAAGGCAACAGTCTTTTGCTTCTTACTTCTCCAAGTGACTAAGTTTCCTCCTACGAATATAAAATAATTGGATGTTGATCTCCTGTCTGTAACATTCCCAACTCAGTCAGCATCTGTATATCCCGTAACATCTGGATGTCTGTTTCTCAGGAATTGAATTCCTTTTCCTGGAGCTCCCTTTAGATACCTTATTATTCTTATAACAGCCTCCACGTGTTCTTCGCTCGGGTTATGCATAAATTGACTTACCAAACTTACTGCATAAGTAATGTTCGGTCTAGTGTGTGATAGATATATAAGTTTCCCCACTAACCTTTGGTATCTCTCTTTGTTCACGAGTACTGGGTCTGGATTCTCTTCCAACTTGAGATTCTGGATCACTGGTGTGTCTGCTGGCTTACAGTCGAGCATCCCAACTTCTGCAAGTAGATCAAGAATGTACTTTCTTTGAGAGAGAGTAATGCCTTGTTTTGACCTCATCACTTCAATTCCAAAAAAGTACTTGAGGCCTCCTAAGTTCTTCATTTCAAACTCCTTCGAAAGTCTTTCTTCAAGTCTCTTCATTTCGTCCATGTCGTTACCTGTAATGATCATGTCATCTACATATATTGTTAAAATAGTTAGTTTCTCTTGTCGCCTTTTAAAGAATAGAGTATGATCAGAATCACTCTGTTCAAACTCATATTTTTTCATAGCATTGCAGAATCGACCAAACCAAGCTCGGGGTGATTGTTTTAGACCATACAACGCTTTTTTCAATCTACCGACTACTTGTTTTGATCTCGTGTTTATGTACTCGGGAGGAGGGTCCATGTAGATTTCTTCCTCTAAGTCACCATGTAAAAGGCATTTTTTACGTCGAATTGATGTAAATGCTAGTCTAAATTTGCTACAAGAGATAATAAAACTTGAATAGTATTTAGTTCAGCAACGGGAGAAAAAGTTTTCTAAAAATCAATACCATAGATTTGTGTGAATCATTTCGCAACTAATCTTGTTTTATACCTTTCAACTTCATCAATAGCTCCAAACTTTATTGTATAAACCAATTTACACCCAACTATTTTTTTCCTTTCGGCTCTACCAGGGCCAAGTACCATTTTGTTTAAGGCTTTCATTTCTTCATTCATCGCATGCACCCATTTTCTCTCTCTTTTTGCTTCCTCGATATTTTTTGGTACTTCTAATGATAACATTTTTTTTACTAAAACTTCTCAAAGGTTGGTTCAATTTTTTGTGCTCACATAGTTTGCTATAGGGTATTTAGTAATTCTCGTTCCACCTCCTGGAACATACCGGTCTGGTGGTTTTCCCCTATTATGTCTTGGAGGTAGAACATAGTTAGATGCACTTACCTTTGGGTGTTCCTCAGGAGATCCTGACTCTTGTGGTATCTGATCTGTTTGTATCATTTCTTCAGTTGTGTTTACCCAAACTCTTCTGTTTTCACCTCTCCTAAACACCTTCTGTTGCATTTGTTGTTCTTCAGCCCCATAGGTCTCTGACTCGTGTAGCTTTGACCCGAGTTGCACTGACCAGAGTGGATCTGACCCTGGTACCTGAGTGTACCTATCCTGACCTGAGTGTGTCTGACCCGACCCGAGTCCATATGATCCGAGCGACTGTTCTGATTCGAGTAGCTCTGACCCAGATTTTGGATATTGTAAAATTTGTATAATAGTCTCAGAATATTCGCTCTCATTCATACTCTCCCCCTGATACGAATATGTAGAAAAAAATGATTCGATTTCAATAAAAGTCACGTCCATGGTAACATACCATTTTTTCCTGCTGGGTCATAACATTTGTATCCTTTTTTGTGTAGTCCAATCCCAAGTGACACACACTTAATTGCATGAGGCTCTATTTTTTATCGTTGGTGTTTTGGAATATGGACAAAAACAACACATCCGAATATCTTTGGAGGTAAGCTTTGAACATAAGGTATTGAAACAAATGTCTGAAGTGTTTTTAACGGGGTTTGAAAATTATTTGCTTTTGTGGGTAGCCGATTAATACATAGACCGCCATACTAACAACACTATCTCGAAAAACTTGTGGTACGTTATATTCAAACAACAAAGCCCTCGTTGAAACAGTGTGTCCAAATTTGTGTTTCTGAACTTGAGCCCTCTCTTGCTATATTCGGCTTTTCAATTTTCAATTCTTCTAAATGATACAAACGATCTTTCTTAATACCACGGCCAATGATCACCTTCGTGAAGATATCTTGGAATATACAATAATCGAGAAACATGAGAACAACACAATTCAATTCCTCAGATAATTGATCAACAGAAAGAAGCTTAGTAGACAAGGAACCAAAAGTGCATTTTTGAGATTAAGGGATTTTGACAGGTACACATCTCTTGTACTTTCTATCGGGTATTCCATTCCATTTGCATTTAGTATTCCATTTCGTATAGGTTTTCTTAAATTTGTCAGATCAGTTTTTGCAAATGTCATGTGATCTGTTGTCCCAGAATCAATAACCCAATTGTTTAAGTTATTACCAGAGGATGAGTACATACTTTGACCCACTTGTTTACCTGTTTGTTCAGCGTTCGAAATAAATCCTGTAATACCTGAGTTCTCTGCCCGAATCAGATGTACCTGACTCGAACTGCAGCTAGATGCATTTTCATGGTTGGTGTGGCTCGGTTGTGCTGGTGGTAGCGCAACAGTGGGTTTGGCCCAGTTGTGGCCTGGAGCTGTCCATTCTTGGTCAGCCAACACCTTTTGCTGCATCTGGTTAGAACTTGGCTTGAGTTGGTTCGGTCCTGCGTCTAAATGTTTTGCCATCCAGTTTGCCTTCCCCTTCATTTTCGAATTCCCTCCGTGCTGCTTCATCTGCTTCTCTTGGTACCAATCAGGGTATCCGATTTTTTTTGAAACAACCTTCTTTCAAATGTCTTGTTCCACCACAGTGACTGCATTTTAACTTTGCCTTTTCGTGTTTAGACAAATACTTATTTGAAACATAATTTACCTCATAGTGTTTGTACCCCTGTGACACCATGGCCATGGAGTTTTCGATTCCTTCCTACCTTTTAGCATAACTTGTTGTGAAGCCTCTCTCCTGACTATTGAGTATGCTTGTTCTACTGAAGGGAAGGATGTCATCTGTAGGACCACAGCTCTTACACTGTCTAGCCGATCATCAAGTCCATCTAGGAATGTATATACCCGAGTTTCTTGAACAACCTCATTGAATTTTGTGATATCCTCTGCATGAACCATAGGATTAGGACGACGGTAGTCAATCTCACGCCATAACCCTTGCAGTTCGTGATAGTATTCTTCTAAAGTTCTACCCGACTGTTTGAGTCGAGTTACTCTTTTGTTCAAATTGTACACCTGAGCCTTGTCATTCTCGTCGTAGAATGTAGTGGCTACTGCATCCCGTACTTCTTTGGCTGTTGGGTATTGAATAAAGGTACTCTGTAGTTTTTGTTCTAGAGAATTAATCAACCAATCCTTTACTACAACATCATCGATATCCCATCTTAGAAACAGTGGGTCGGTTGGTAACGGTGGAGGAGGATTGTCGCTGATGTGTTTCATTTTATCACGACCTTTCACATACATCAGCACTGCTTGGGACCAAATGGTATAATTCATGTCATTCAACTTTATGGAAATTGGGTTCGGGTGTATTGGTGCCTCCACTAATGTTGTAGCCGGTGGTGGGTTATTGTTCGGTGGTTGTTGTAGAGACATGATTTGGTTTTGTTGCATTTTTACGAGTTGGGTTAATTTTTTTGGAAGTGTTGTATTTGATGCTGCTCCTACTTTTGAGGTTTTGTCTGAATTCGTTCCAGACATTGATTTAGAGGAAAGAAAACTGCTAAGAAAAAACAGAGACAAAAGGTAGAGCTTCTTTGTTACTCCCAAGGATTGACCATGAGCTCTGATACCATGTTAAAACAGAAAAATACTATAAGGACACCACTCCCTGAAATCCCTCCCTCCATTTTATTGATTCGATAATTTCTGTTGTACAAAGCTTACAGGAAATACATCAATATATGAAAAAACTAGCCATTTCTTGCGTATCAATACAATAATCTGCCTCATAATCTTTTCATATTTAGCCTAACTATTTCTATATTTACTCAAGTATATATTACAGCAAAATATATTATTCTAAATCTGCTGAAGATAATTATCTCCAGCTTTTCTTCCTTGTGAACCACCTTCCATCCTGATTCAGTTCGGTTCTTCTGTGGCACTCAACACTTAAGTCTCTTAGCAATTACAAAATTACAATTTAAATGCAACACAAGATGTAACCAAAATGTTCAAGAATTGTAGAGAGAGAGAGAGCAAAGGTTAGAGAAAAGTTGAAACACAATATAACATAGTTCGACAACAAGACAAATTACAATTCAAATGCAAGACATAAGATGTAACAAGAATGCTAAAAAATTGTAAAGAAAGAGAGAGAGAGCAAGGGTTAGAGACAAGTTGACACACGATATAATGTGGTTCGACAATTTTTTTCTATTTTTGGGTTAATGTCCCGACTTGTCGTTTCTATTCTTTCTTTCTCCATTTGTTTCTCAACCTTTTTCCTCTTCTTAGAGCTTGAACCGATAAAAAAAATTGATGGAGTCATGTGGATTATCAAGGTAAGAATACTTATTATGATCATCTTGAATTTTTTATGAAGCTTGTTTAAATTTTGGGTATCTCGCAAAAATCAGTGAGAGAGCCTTGGGAATCTTGATCTTGAGAAAAAAAATATTTCGGAAGATTTGGAGGCTAAATTTTCAGAAGAGAAGTGCTCAAGAGGAGAAAATTTGGGTTTGCTCAAGATAGTAATGAATTGGAGAAGGAAGAAGAGTTTTAAAGCATTTTCTACCCTTTACCATACTCGTTATAACGAGTCAGGTCTTGTTATAAAAGTTTTTCAGCCGTTATGACGCCTTTCCAAGGTTTTGACAAAGTCAAATCTGTCAATTCCAAGGGTCGAAAGTTCAAAACTGACCCGTTATAACGAGTTCCATGTCTTTATAACTCTTCTTGTCTTTTTTACAACGAGAACCATAATGTAACACTCAATTTTTCAGTTTAAAGATCGATTTTAATATTTTCTTATTTGCTATGCTCCTAAATTGAATTTTAATGTTTTGGGGCTAGAGTGTAAACTTGTGTCTTAATCATACACATAATCAATTTTGAGCTATGATTTGAATAAAAAGATCAAACATGACTCGCAAAACATATGATTCATTCAATTGGATAACAAAATCATACATTTTGTTATTTGACTTTCCCTCAACATAATAATCAAATTGAATCAAAATGGTGGATTTTTATGACTCTCTACACAATTGGTTTGGTTCCACTTGTGCTAGAAACATGAAGTGACTTCAATATTTTACTCTCTTAAGTCTACAATATTTTTCTAAATGTCCAATTTTCTTGCAAAATGAACAAAATGTAGGTTTGGGTTTATTAATGTGCCATGATCATAGTCAAATTAAATTAGTCTCTAGGTTTTCAATAGTGAAATCCTGGCTTAGGTGTTTTGAAATAGTCATTTGGTCCATATCTAAGGTGTTGTTTGGGTTGGAAAACATCATTGAATTTCTTCTCGTAAATTGGTTATCGAACTGTTTATTCATTCAACACATGAAACTTACCATATCTATCTCTAACATAGAATTTTGGTGACTCTATGATAGTTGGTAATTACATAGTCATTATGAGCTATCGGTCTCATATGCACAAATTTAGAGTTGTCATTATGAGCTATCGGTCTCTTGTTATATCGTTTGTTATACATGTAAGCATGGTTCTTGACATTTTTTTCTCATTGTTTGGTTTAACAAATGTGGTTACTTTTCATTCATGGAAGGATGTTGCTTCACATATTCAAGTCTGATTTTGTCATGTGGATCTTGATCAACATACATTTTATCATAATCAATTTTGATACCATGGTTAGAAGATTTAACAAATTTAGAAGTCTAAGGATGTGCTTCTTGCAATTTCAATTTCTTATTCAAGTTGATATTGGCCTCAAGGTCATTTATAATAGTTTCAAAAATTCAATCTTTGCTTTAAGATCATCATGACATCTTTAATATCCAGTCTTTTTGGACTTATTAAGCAATTTTTTTATTTTAGTCACATTGTAGGACTTGATATTTACCCAAAGCAAAACTAGACTCACACTCATCGTCACATATGGCATTGTTATTTATATGAACTTAATGGCTCGACTTTGAGGCCTTAATTTCCTATTATTTGCCTTCAAGGTTTTTTCTTGCTCCTCCATTTCTTTGGCTATCTTTGTATCTTTAGCCGTTGTCATGATAATCATCGTTTCAATCATTGTTGGGTCAGTAATTGCATCCTTCTTGGTGATTTGATGTATCCGTCAAGATAGGTTGGTTGCTTGTTGTTGACAACTAGAGAGAATTTGTTTTCTTCCTCCTATATCTTTTTCTTCGCTTTCGGAATCACATCACCGTATAGATTGCATGGCTTTTGTTTTGCCATTAAACTTCTTGAATCTATCTTCTTGTCCTTCCTTTTTCTTGGATGGAAATGTTGTATAACAATTTTGAAGAGAATGACTCTCCTTGTTGCATGGGAGACACACTACTCTCTTGTCTTAAGCTAATATTTCTTCATTGACTTTTCTTTCGAAGTGTATACTCCATTTTATAACATTGACTAACAACTCATCATCTTTTGAGATTTTTTGTTGAAGTCTTTGTAAGACGTCTTCATTTGAATCAAATCGATATGTAGAGTTGTAGTAAGGAGATTGTGCTTGGAAGGCTAGTGTCTTGGAGGTTGTTGAGCTCTTTACATTATTGTGTTTTTCTTTGAAGGAAGTAAGCTGTGCAAAAACTTCTTCGGGGTTGAAATAAGTCTTGTTGGCTTGCATCGTCTCGATTGAGCTAACTATAGAATTCACGATGGCCTTTTGACAAAATCCTAAGTAGTTTCATTTCAAAATTCTCATTACTTATGTTAGATCCGACTTATGAATTCATTAAAAAATAAGTCTAAAATATAGGTTTTCAAAAGATTCATCTCCTTCAAATTTGAGATTTTCAAGTTTGGTTGCTAATTCTACTTTTTTGTTTTCTTTGTATGCTCATTTATTTCATATCTAAGTATTAGTGCATTTGACATTTTCTTAACATTAATTGTGTTAGCAAGTGAGAGAGCAATATTTTCATGAATGGAGTTAATGATAGTATTAATGGCATTATTATTTTTGAACCGCTCCTTAGAATCACTAGTAAGATTAATAGTATTGACCTCATATTTGAGAATCCAATCATCTTCAATAATATATCAAATATCAATCAAATTTAGATAGTTAATCATACATTTTTTCTAATGAAACACAAATCTTACTAGCAAAAAAAATTAGGAGTTCTCTGACAAATTTTAATGGGGCAGTTTCACAATTTGAGAAGGTTTAAGACTTGCTAAGATTGAACTTGTGGACTCTATACCACTTTGTTAGAAACTGAAATTACTAAAAAATTTGAGAAGGTTTAAGTAGTACTAAAGGTTTTAGATGCAAAAGCATGTACAATTCTATAAGATCTTAAACTTCTTAGTAATCACAAAATTACAATTCAAATGCAAGACAAAAGATGTAACAAGAATGCTTAAGAATTTAAAAAGAGAGAGAGAGCAAGGGTTAGAGACAAGTTGACACGCGATATAACATGATTCGGTAATATTTTCCTACTCTATGGGACCTTCGTTTCCACATCGAGCCGAAACCAAAGAACACTATACTAAAGTATTTACAAAAGATCCATCCACGAAACGTAAGATCCAATCATTAGATCAAAAAAAAAATCTTGTAATTGACAACACAATTTGAAAGGTATCACTAAAAGATGATTACACAATAGCTATTCTAAACAATTTGTAGCTCTCATAGTAGCTGAGGTTTGGAAGCTTGAACAACATAGTCTTTGTGCTCTCAAAGTGTTCTTAATTGCTGGTAAACTTAGGAGATGCTTTTTTATAGTTCTTGAAAGCATTTGATCAGTATATATAGACATTGAGCTTTCACAGCTCCATTTTTCACCAAAAATAAGCCTTTCGTTATCAACGACTTTCAACTTGTTATAACGCCTTGGTAGATTTCCAGAAATGCCTTCAGCGCATCTGTAATCGACTTCTGGGCCCAACTCTTCAAGGAATCGTTATAATACCCTACATATGCGTTATAACACATTCCAAACTGTTGTAATGCCTTCCTGATGCGTTATGATAACGAACCTCTCATGAATTTTGGTACTTAGTCGATTTCTTTATATCCAGGCATTTGACTTCTGGGCATAGCTTCTACGGACTCGTTGTAACGCTTTGGAATTTCGTTATAACGTCTTCTCAATCGTAACGCATTCATTTGCGTTATCATAATTTTGATTGCTTTTTGCACCTTTGTGATTGTTTTGACTTATACAACTTGTTTTAGACTTCATCAATGATTAATTGCACATATATGACCTGCATATACATGACTAAAACTTGTGCAAATGTTGATTTTGCAAATTGTCAAATAAGTTGAGTTAAATCCAACAAATTCTTCTCTTTGTTCTCAAGTTCTCTTAGACCGGATCCGTATTGCTATCATAGTTGTGATGGCAGCAAGCTGTCATAATAAATTAAAAATGTTGGATAAAGTTTGAATGCGGATTTGACTGTAGGGGCTGTGTTTTTTAATATTATTTTTATGGGACCATATTTCATAAAAACAATGGCACACCGCTGCCATCACCATCTACGGCAGCGGACGAAAACCCTCTACGGCAGCGGACGAAAACCCCTCATCTCCCCTTGTTTATTTACAATAGAATACCTGTCAATGTTCCTCATTGACCTTGCTGAGCATATGCATCTATTGATGCTGCTAACGGGTACACGGTGGGTCACAGCCTACACGCCACACATTTTCAAACATTTGTTTTATGATAATCTATAGTATATTTATAACTACTTGTTTAAACCTCATTAACAGGTCGTGGTTCCTCTGAGCCAGCTGAGGTCAGTGAACAAGTCAACGAGCCAGGCCAATCCATTAGAAAAGTACATTCAAGTGGTCTCAGTTGACAACCATGAGTTCTGGTTCATGGGCTTTGTGAACTATGAATCAGCTGTCAAGTACCTCCAGGAAGCTGTCACCGGAGCTTCAACCGTGCATGTGTAATGAAAATGAATAGAACTGTGCTTTGTTATTCTCATGTTTATATGTGATTGCCAGCCTCTGGTTTATGTGCAGAATTTGATGAGCGAACCTTCTATGAGTTTATCCAGTGTCAGTAGTTTACATAATCAAAATGATAGTCTGTATATTGTTTTTTGTCATTTTTTTGTGTTGAATTTGTTTGTTATATGGATGTGCACAATTACCATTTGTAGTATCATAATACATTCTTTCACATACATAGTCATTTGGTTGTCATATTGTTTGTATATCATAAGCTTGGTTTAATGATAAAGCTATCAGTCTTGTGATTAGAAGGTTATTTGTTCTAATCGTGAAAACAATTCTTATGAAAATGTAGGGAAAGGTTCGTACAAAGATTCTAAAGTGGTTTGATCTTTTTCGGATCATGCGCAAGCTGAACCTATGTGCATCTGGCTGGTTTTTTTTATTGTTTGTATATCGTCTCCACTGAATTAGTGTAATGTTTCATTTGAGTACTCAAAACCTTCTTATTTAATATTTCATAAAGGTGACCGAAAACTCCTCACTTTTTTAAGATAAACAGAAATCTAATTGTTAAAAATAGTATCGAAAGAATTCCAATACCAACTATATTTTATTTTATCAGATGTTCAAGAAATGCTTCTTTAATTTAGTTATAAACAGAGACAAATTACACTAAATTAGGGGTGCAAATAGATCGGATACGAACGGATAATAGTCAAATTGTATTCATATTTGTTATTATTTTTCTGGATACGAATATCGATTTGAATAATTCTGGATATGCATATTTATCGGATAATAAACGAATACAGATACAAATCAGATATTATCGGATACAAATGTGAATACAAATGCTGTTTGAATAGTTAAGTGAAATGAATGCATTATAAGAACAATAACACTAATATATCATGTTTTAATAATAAATTAGTTTAAACTATAGTAC
This sequence comes from Eleocharis quinqueflora, assembly GCA_964058865.1. Lineage (NCBI taxonomy): Eukaryota > Viridiplantae > Streptophyta > Magnoliopsida > Poales > Cyperaceae > Eleocharis > Eleocharis quinqueflora. The sequence continues at coordinate 34,172 of CAXKVX010001892.1, read as the reverse complement.
TATACTCATAAATAAATAGTGTGATGATTCATTAATACGAGTTTCTTTGAACTTCAAAAAAGAAATATAAGTATAATTGATTTCTTTTTAAAATAGCATGAGGCTAGTATGACATAATATATATCCGAAATAAAGTTGGTATCACATTCACAAAAAAATAAAAAATAATTTGACTACAGCTACTTCACAAAGAAATGTAAAAAAAGGATTATTTTTATCCGCTATAAAAGAAATATTAATATAATGGGCTTGCTTGAGCCTCCGTGTTTGGCGGATATCAGAAAATCTGAAAGTATCGAATCCGGATAATTATTCGAATTCGTATCCGTATTTGATAATTATCTGTATTCGTATATGATATAAAATTCGAAATCGTATTCGTATTCGTATCCGTATCTGAAAATATCTGAATCTGAATATATGATACCGTTAAAATTCAAATCCGAATTTGAATAATCGAATAAATATTCAATCTGATTGCACTCCTACTAAGTACATGATCTCAAAGAAGTATCAATACTTCCATTCAACTTTACCTTTATTGCATTTCTTTTGTAGAGGCTTACTGGTACAAATTACACCACCATACTTGCTCGTCGCCAGTGATGATTTTGAAGAACCAACTTGAGTGATACCATGGCTGCTGGGGTGGCATTTCTTCTTCAAATACGGTTCGGAACGTGGTGTATATGGCCTCGATCCATCATCTTGCAAGTCACCTTCCTTGATATCAATGTCACAGCCGATACCTAGCTTGATGACAATACTGAGATCAGGGACTGCTTCATCATGAATTTTGCTTCTTCTTTGCTTATGTTTGTACAAGATTTGAAGCCGGCGAGCTAACATTAACAAACCATCTTTTATTTCTTCTTCTAATTCTTTCTCTATTTCGTATTTGAGTTCATCCCATATCTCTTGTTCTTCCCTTGATATCACCTTTCCATCATAGCCCTGTATAAAAAATGGAATGTGAATATTTTCCATAATTTTTGCAAAGCAAAGAACATGTGCTAGCCTCAACCTACCATGATTTTATGAATCTCTATTCAGCTTGACTTGAGATTCGAACCTGAATTAGGAACTGTGTGAGGGAGAGAGGTAGAGAAATTAAGTTGGTATGAAGCTTTCAGTTTGGTGCTTTTTTAAAGCCAAGACTGGTGTTGTCAAATGAAGGCGGCCTTAATTTCCTCAAATTAGAGACAACGACAGAGGTTATACATGAATGCATTTATTGTATGCCAAAACACTTGATTAGTTGACTTCCAAATTGCCAATATTACAATCTATCATTTTCTTGTGCTTTCATGACAGACTTCTACTACTTTGCTTCAGAATAAACCCTTCTCAGAGATTGGTCAATAATAGAAGAAAGAGCTTAATGCTTTGGATTTGTCTAGAGGGAAAAAAAAATATAAAATAAAACGGTTGTGTTACTTCTTTACTTAAAAGGTATAAAAGAAAAAAAGGAGAAATAAAGTAGATTACTCTTGAAGTAGAGTTTGATGTAGGGATGTCGAACCGGGAGAGTACCAACTTTATTACAGGGATTTTTTTTTATTTTTTTATTTTCAATTGGTTGCCGGCGTGTGATTTGGTTTTTGGTATTTCAATATATATTTTTTTAAAATAAAACGAAGAAAAGAAAGTTGAGAATAATAAGTATAATAAAATGGAAGATGAGAAATAAAAAATTAAAAGGCTTTTCCATTTCTTAAGCAAAAGAAAATATATTCTGAAAGAAGATTAAACTTTTTTTCATGCTATATTATAAAAATGTCATTTATTTCTTTACTTTCAATTTTTAATGGTACTTAATTAACTACTTATGTTCTTTATTTAATAGTATTTAGTAACATTAACAATAACAATTATTAGTAGTTGTCATTATGATGAACACTCTTAATAATATCATTATTGTTGTTGTTAGATGTAAGTAATAATGATTTTGGAGCAATTCTTTCTCTCTCCGTCTTCCGTGCTTAATGTGTAATTTAAATTGACAGGTTTGAATCAGCAAGTTGTTGTTGGTCGAAACTATTATTTGCATGCATTTATTTTAAACTCACGCCATGTATAGTTTGAGTTTGCTAGCAAGAAACATGATTAGTAATTAAAGTAGAGATGTTTTACATATAGATTATGAAAAAAATGGTTTGGAATATGTTCCATTTGATATTTCAAATTTTAACTCGAGTCATATTTCAATAATTTTAAATTATGTATTTGCATGATCAGTATCTGCGGTCATTGATATAATGCAAGTTTTTTAAAAAACATTTAACGGCCTTTACGGTGAGGGGTCGCTTAAGGTCAAGCGGTCAAACGGTATTATACGAAAGTTAAATTAATGACAAATCATTTTTTATATATTATTTATTTATTTTAAATCAAATTATGATGCAAACATGCATATTTGTTGTCATTATATGGCAGTACATAACTATGTATATATATATATATGAGCAAAACTATGATGCTTGGGGATTTGGATCTTCCGATTTGCATCGAATCTCGATGCACATCAGAGGATTCAGATGCGTGCTTATGCATGTGCAAGCACCATAACTTCACCCTATATATATAATATTATTATTAACATTGCTGCTTTTTATTGTTAAAAAATATGCATAATGTGATCTGATATGTTTACTAATTCAAATTTATGATGTATTTTATTTTGAGAATGTGCTTCGATGTTTGTTTTTATAAGATCCACTATTGAATTGCACGAGTCCCACCAGCATAACAATATGTTCTGCCAACATCAATATAATATACAAGATCAGTATAACCAAGCAATCAACATCCCGCCATAACACTGGTAACTACCTGACTAAGTTAAATACGTTGATTCAGAAGTGTAGGAATTTGTTTTTAGGTATGTGTTATGATTTGTCGATTGATTGCTTATAATTAGTTCGAGTAAATAAAACTATTTTGAAGGTTATATAACTGAATATGTGAATTTTTGCTATTGTAAATTGTAAAAAAAAAACGATTTTAACAATCACCAAATAAAACAGATTTAAACAATTCAATTCAAATTAAAATGGTTAAAACGTAAAAAAAGAAATACGACAATTTTTTCTAAAAATTTAACGTCAAATTTTTTTTTCAAGTTAAAACTGTTAAAATAATTTTTTTAAAAGCCTCATAGAATGACATCTCGCTTTCATAATCAATGACAGCGGTTGAATTAGTATTGAACGAACGATCACAACACGGTTGTATACTTGTATTTACACTTTTACGGGGAATTTTGTAATATTATATTTTGTGATGACATCTCGCTTCCGTTAACAACCCGATTTTATTAAAAGCTTAATAAATAAATTATAAAAAAGATTATTTATAAAGTACAAACAATAAAAAATACCGAAATTACGAATATAAAAAAGGCCCGAGTTGAGAATTAATCGAGCGGGTTCCTGCCACGTGTACAAGCCAATCAACAGCCAGCACATGAACCAACTGACGGTCCGGTCTGATGCCAATTTAACATGTGAACCGAGCCGGTTCTGGAACCGCCGAAGCCGACCAGATCTCCTCTCTTCGCACGAGAGGGATTCCCCTCTGAAGTTTGCACGAAATCGAAGTTCCCTCCCATTCTCTCTTTGTCTATCCGAAGCGTTTCTCATGGCGAATCGTCCCTACGATTCTGGTCTTCGATCCAGGTACATCTCGCTCGAATTATCTAATTCATTGCTGAATTTCAGAAATTTATCCTATATGTGATCTAATTTCTTTAAATTTCTCGATTGATTACAGGGAAGCGCTCATGGGGAGACCGTCGTCGAGCTCTGGCGAGGTCCAGGTGCAAATCGATCCTATGCATGCTGATTTAGATGAGCAGATTTATGGCCTCAGAGGCCAGCTCAAAAAACTGAAAGGCGTGAGTTTCGCTTTCTGTCTCCCTTTGTTCCTTTCAGATCTCGATTGAGCTTAGATTAGATTGTTGTAGATGTGTTTTATGTTGGAATGTAGTTTAGGTTATAGCTGATTTTATGCTCTGATTGTTAGGATCAGTATAGTAAAGGTTGTTTATTTAGTTTTAGTCCAGATTATGGTTTATTTAGCTTATGTTCATTATTAATTAGTCCAGAATTTTGTAGGGATTTTCTGAATGAACTTTCTTTGTGTGATGCAAATTTGAGTTGTACAAAGTCAACCAGAACAAATGAAATTTGTTCTTTTTTGTAGTGGCTTTCATCAATCTTTAATTTTGCTAGGGTTTTGTGTCAATTGCAGGTAGCTCTTGAGATTGAATCTGAAGCCAAATATCAAAATGATTTCATATCTCAGCTGGTTAGTTTCCAGCATTTTTTTTTTTTTGCTCTATGTTTTATTTATAGTTGCATGCTTTTTATGACTGCAAAACAAAAGTATCTTTATTTAGGAATTTGCTTTATTTACTGTTCCTCTTTTGGAAGGTACTGGTAAAAAAATTTAGGTAAAGTAAAACCAATCTGATATATTTTGGTAAATAATATATTTCGGGATTTAATGGATTGGGATTCGTAGTGTTGATATAATATGTCTAGTGCATACCGATAAATGGCTAATGTCTGCATTTCAGACAAACAGTGGATATGGTTACAAGTAATATCTGAAGCATGAATTCGGAAATCGTTCCAATTGTCTGGATTAGTATATACCAAACTTGTCAGCCCCAAGTGCTTTGAGATAAATTTTAGGTTAATTATCCATTTTGATGTGATCTGGACTAATCCAGTTACATGGTCAGCAAGTTCATTACAGCTAAGGTCAATTGATTTTTTATGATATGTGCAACAAAACTGTATGGTCTATTTGCATAATATGCTTTTGAGTATGTAAATGATTTGTTCTCTTTTAAAAGTTTTGTTTCCCTTCATTGAACGAATGTTGCAATGATGCGTGTATTTCAGTATTTAATTATATTCATGTCTGTATTGTTTGTTGTAAATCATCCAATTCGTACTAGTATTTGTCAAATTTCTAGTGTGCAACCAGTTGAACTCTATTCGGTTCCTGCTTTGGTGATCGCTATTTCATGAATGACAGGTTTATGAAGAACAAGCAATAACAATATGTCAATGATGTACCAATTTATGTGAAATATTTTTGACAGTAAACTTATGATGCTTTGTTTTTCTTTTTCTTTATCAACTTGTGTAGCAATCACTAGTGGCGAAAGCACAAGCAGGGGTGAAGAATAATATGAGAAGAATGAACAAAAAGATAATACAAAATGGCTCAAACCACCTACTGCACGTTATACTTTTTGCGCTCTTTTGTTTCTTTGTTGTGTATATTATATCCAAGTTTTCTAAGAGATGAAGAATTCTTGAAATTGTAGAGAGGTAAGGGAATGAACGTGTATTTCTGTGACAGAGTCGACTCTTTTTTCCTCGCATATACTATGTATAATATATATATTGCTCATCAGTTAGATGCTGAGGTTATGGCCCCATAAATTGTGTTCTTTTGTTATTATTTTCTTATTCTTATTGCAAATATTATATAGCAAATTTGAGGGTTTGATCCTTATCTTTGAAGATGAATGGTGTTATGAGACTAACTTCGATGTACGAAGAATCGTGAAGTGTGCTCAAGATAGTTGAGTTATTATACCACGACAAACGGGATATGTTTTGAGAGTTTGGTGATGATGGAGAAGCATCGTTTTCTCATATGTTAAGTTTAATATCGTGTTGTTACTTGTATTTCTTCTTAGTTCTTTTGTTTTGTGTTTTTTCGTTTCGTGTATTCTTTTCTCATTTTTTTCCTGCAATTCAGAACATCACATTTATGCGATCGATTTATATATGAAATTTGAATGGCTCGATTTCCATCTTTTACTTAAAAAAAAATATTCTATAGCAGATATGAGAACTACGGAAACTATTAAAAGAGTTACTTGGCAACATTGCTGTTTCTGGTACTAATTGATGATTACTCAGTAAGATTGTTTATGTTGTCAGAATTTTTGTGGAAGATTTAGTTTCAGTTTTGCAGCTACGCTGGTTACTATTAAAGAGTTGTTGTATAGTATTATAGTGCTAGTAAGACCATCTGTATGTATCATAACCTGAGTATTTGAAATTTTACATGAGAAAACGAATAAGAGAAGATGAAAAGAAGAAACAATAATATTGTAGAACTTTGTAAATCCTTGTGGTGTTTTGAAATTATGTCAATTATCTTTACAATTTTCAAGCAACAACTAATTCCTTTTGAGCAGTTTCTTTAGCCTTGTCAATCTGTTTCTTCTCACCATACAGATATGATACGAAACCCCAAAGCCGCAACATAAGTGAAACACCTTCGTTCCACTGAATTTCTCGCGTAGGAAACGGCTGCGAATACTTCAAGGAGAGGCAACTGAAGCGCACCCACCATGGCAACAAACAGGGAAGAGGTGCCTGATATGAGGCCGACCACACCTATGTTTGAAAGCTGCCAGAAAAGTGCATCCCAGAACTGAACCATGCAGTATTTCATCTTTCCCAGGTCAAACTTCCTTGCTTCTCTCGGTATTGCCTTCCATAAAGCAAAAGAAAGTTTGGTAACTAGACATTGCTCAAGAATTGGGAGGCGCTGGAGATAAGACTTCAATTCTTTGTTCAAGTATAGAAAGTTATTGAATCATTCTGCAGTGTTTTTGTTTTCGAGGGTACCAAAATTAGGTGATATTGGCACATACCAGCTATTTTTCCAAAAATTTAATAGTAGGGGAAATGCACGTGTATCACACGAGTCATAGATAATGAGTTGATAAGTTTAAGAAAAGCTCCTTCAAAAAAAAAAAAAGTTTAAGAAAAGAAATCTGATAGTTGAATATGGTGAAAGATGGACTGCTCCAATTGCCTAACAAATTGCGTTTCATGGGATCCTACATTTATATCTTTTTCCTATGTGTGAAGAGAATAAATATGTCAGTACAAAATTGATATTAATCTGTGAGATGTAACGTTCCACCATGCTATTTATTCGAGATAAATTAGTGCGACATTTGTGGTTAACAGATTGGTTATCCAAATCACCAATTGAACAATGTACTGACAAACCAGTAAAGTCGCTGTCCTTGCTCTTTCAAATCTCGAATATAATTTTTCTAACAGGAGTATCATGAAATGTTTTTGACGATATTATCTAAATTAGAAAATTTATAAGTTTAATGATGCAGTCTTCATCATTGAGAAATTTGGTCAAATTTGAAGTTGCTTCTTCATCAAACAACGTTTCTGATGATTTATTTCAAATGGCCTTTTGAGAATAAAAATACTTTTCATAAAATCGAAATCGATGTACATCATATCAAACAATGGATTGTACATTTACAATTTTATACTCTTTTTTTATTTGAGCAAAAGATGCGAACCTGATCCTCAAATTTCATTGAAAATCACATTTGAACAATTTTTTATGATGATGTTTAAAAATACTTAAAACTGATATACCATATATAATCAGAAATGATGTATACTTCAAAACATTTTTTTGGTTGAGAAAAGATTTTTCAACATACATTTTCAAAGTGTCTATTTATTTATATAATTTCCTTCACGGGCGGTAGATTGCTTACTAACCAACTAAATCGATAGCTGATAGAATTAAATAAATGATTGAGAGGGATTCAAATTTCATAGAATACTTTTTATTATGGAATAACGATCTAATGGTTCATACAATTTCGAAATTCTCACACGGAATTTTGAAGTTGTGTAAATCATTGAGAGGGGCCTTTCAGTTCCAGAGGTAGATTCAGGATTTTCGTCAGTAAGGACAAGATTTAAATTTTATTTTTTTTTTTCAGAAAAGTCAAAATGATGTAGATTTTTAAATATACATGATAATTTTGAATTTTTTTTTTTGACAAATAGTACAAATACACATAAATTTTTTACAATTTTTTTTTAGGAAAGCCACTTGCCCCCCCCCCCCCCCCCTACATCTGCCGCTGGGGCCTTCTTCTTTGATTAATTGAGGTCGAGTGGGAAAGAGATTCCTACTGTGTTGCACTGCATAAAATGAAGATTGTTCTATAATTTCGAGATCTGTGCGACAAATTTTGAAACAGATGGACACATGATCTCATTTCATGGGACAAATTTTGAAACAGACATACACATGATCTCATTTCAGAACTATTTCACTTTATTAATATTTTTATTTTACTTAATAACTTACATAATTATATTTTATTATTATTTTTATACAGAAAGTGATGGACAAATTGGTGATTTATTATGGACCAGTGATGAAGTAACAACATCTAATTTCATCTTGTGCTAATTGAGAATGAAAATGTTTATTAAATATTTAAAAACGCAAAATTCTAAATCCTAAATTCTAAATCCTAAATCCTAAACTCTAAATTCTAAACCCTAAACCCTAAAATGATCTCTTTGGCTCCTTGGCTCCTTGGCTCTCAAGCAGTGACCTTCAATGACGATATGTGTTTCACTATTTTATTTCCTTTTATTTTTAGCCATTGGATGAGATAGGTAAAAATTAAGAAGGTAGTTTGAGATCTAGGTTGAGCACAAAGGTTATAATCTGAGTTGATTCGTTTTATGCTTCATGTTAGTTAGAAATTATTGCAAGTTATAATGGATTGAACATGTAATATATAATTGATTTGTGAAAATGTAATTTTGTAAATTTTAGGATTTTTCTCTAATTTTTTTGTTCTGTTGTGCACTTCGCAGAAGTTAAACTTTTTTTAATGTTTGTAACATTTTGACCTTAATTTAAACGTAACATTCAACGCAAAAAATCATTACATTTATTAAATACAACGTAACACGTAAGAAAAAATCATTATGCTCTAAAACACAACATATAATAAAATAAATATTTATCTCACCGTTACGTGCATTTGACAACGCTACAAGCAGGGATGAAGAATGACATGAGAATGAACAAAGTACAAAACGGATCGAACCACTTCGTGCACTCTGTGCTCTTTGCGGTCTTCTGTTTGTTTGTTATGTATCTTATTGGGCTGGGCCTTCTTGGGCTGGCTTTTAAGTCGGAAAACAACAATCGGTAAAAAAACTATATATTGTGCTATTTGTTATTATTATCTTTTGTTTATTGCAAATATTGTATAGCAGACGTGAGAGCTACGGAAACTTTAAAGAGTTATGGTACTTGGCAATACAGCTGTTCTGGTACTAATTAATGACTACTCAGTAGGATTGTTTATGTTCCATCAGAATATATTGTGCCATTTTTTATTTATTTATTTTAGATGAAAGCACTTAGGCATTAGCATTAAACCAAAGTAACATACAGTCAGTTCAGACACCACTACATTAATACAAAAGCAAGAAGATATAGTTTCAGTTTTGCAGCTACTCTTGACTCTGGTTGCTAGTAAGAGTTGTTTTGTAGTATTATGCTGCTAGTAAGATTACTTGGATGTTAGTATTATAATTCTAGTAACACCACCTGAATGTATCATAACCTGAGAATTTTAAATTTTACATTGAAAAAAATGAAAAGAAGAAAAATATATCGTAGTACTTTGTAAATCCTTGTGGTGTTTTGAAATTCTGTCAATTATGTTTACACTATTTCTAAGCAACAGCAACTAATTCCAGTTGAGTTTCTTTAGCCTTGTCACTCTGTTTCTTCTCACCATACAGATATGATACGAAACCCCAAAGCGACAACAGAAGCGAAATACCCTTCGCCCCATTGAATTTCTCGTGTAGGAAAACGACCGCCAACACCTCAAGGAGCGGCAACTGAAGAGCAAACATCATGGCAACAAACAGGGAAGAGGCGCCCGATACGAGGCCGACCAGACCTATGTTCACAAGCTGCCAGAAAACTGCATCCCAGAATAGAACCATGAAGTATTTCATCTTTCCCAGGTCAAACTCCCTTGCTTCTCTCGGTATTACCTGCCGTTAAGTAAAAGAAGGATGGGTAATTAATTAGACAGTGCTTAAGAATTGGTGAGGAACTGAGACAGACTTCATTTGTTTGTTCAAGTATAGAAAGTTATTGAATTATTATACAGTCCCTTAATAATTCTGCAGTGTTTCTGTTTTAGACGGTACCAAAATCAGCTGATGCTGGCACATATCACTATATCAGCTAGTCCTTCCAAAATTTTAGTTTGGGAATTGCATGTGTATCACATATGGGTCATAGCTAGTGAGTTGAATCAGGTCAAATATGAATAAGGTCAAAGAAGGACTGCTCCAACAAGTTCATGGGTAGGCTAACAAATTGTGTTTCATGGGATCCTAAAATCATAACTCTTTCCTGCAAATGCGCAAGCAAGTAATTGGATGTTAGTACAAAATTGATATTAACCTGGAATTTTCCTGTGAGATGTGATGTGTCACTATGCTATTTATTCAAGATAAGTGTGACATTTATGGTATCTCAAAGCACCACTGGAATATTATACTCGTCATATGACAAATCAGTGAAGTAGCTGTCCTTGCTTTGACTTCCAAAGCATGTATATAATTGTCCACAGTAGTATCATTAAATGTTTCCGACGATATTATCTAAATTGGAAATTGAAATTTTTTATCATGTGTTCATCGTTCAGAAATTTGGTCGAATTCTGAAGTTTGTTTTCTTCTTCATGAAACAACGTTCCTGGTGAAATTTTGGTTCAAATGGCCTTTTGAGAATAAAATAAACATATTTTTAGTAGAATCAAAATTGACCGATGTACATATCAAACAATGAATTATTGAATTGCATATTTACAATTTTGTACTTAATTTGAACACAACTTTATGACGGTAATAAGAAAACAAACTTAAAACTGATGTACCGTATATAATTAAGAATTGATGTATATATTGCCTACGGGCTTTTCACCTCAAAAAGAATTGATGTATATATGCTACAAATACCCCCTTTTTGGGTTGAAGATAGAATTTTTAACTTGCATTTTCAAAGTGTCTATTTATTAATTTATATTTTTTTTCCTTCCCTGCAAACCTAGTTTGTTTACCAGACAACTAAATCGATAGGTTCAGAATGATTTGCTTAGAAAAGTTTGTTTAAAGTAAGGTATATCTCACAAATGTCAAATGTGGTGTCTAGCATGGGAACAATGACACTGTTGTATCCTGTTAAGTTCGTAGATTCAAACCCAAGCAAATGCTAATGAGAAAAATTTGATACTTTAAAGAAATTGTCTTTAATAAAAAAAATAATAAGGTATATCTCCAATAAAAGATAATTATAACAATATATATATATATAAGGTATATCTCCCATGTTGGAGCTTGGAGGTACCTTTAATTTATTTTGATAGAATTAGATGAATGATTGAGCGGGGCCTTCTTCTTTGATTAATGGAGGTCGATCGAGTGGGACATGCACAAATTTAATATTAAAGATCGACAGGGACATTTGAAAATGGTAACCATTACCAGCTAGCAAGGACGTACAATTCCACATAATCCGAAAAATCTCCTTTGAAAAACACCACTTTTGGTAATTGGAGTACAAGAGTTCCACCTTATGACATTGCAAAGACTTTTAATTTTATGATTACAAAAAGATATACCAAAAGATGGTTACCACTAGTTATTCTTTAAACAGGAGCCTAGTGGTTTATAAATATCTATAGTAGGGAAAAGCTTCAATGCTTCCGGTTTTGCCCCGAGTCAATGCCAAAATAGGATTTTTAACATATCGTGTCATTTATCTGACATTCTGACCTCTCATTTTCTTTTATGAAATATTTTTGAATAGCCTTTTATGAAAAAAATTGGATCAATTGTGATGCCATGTTCTTGCCCATGCAATCTTAACATAATGTTGAATCATATGGACTCACCTGAAAATCTTTGTTGATGGTCATGCCGATGAGGCAAAACACGGTACCAGCAACGCCCATCACAAGTTGCATCTCCATGGCAGCAGCATAAGTCTGTACCACCTTTCCCCATCTCATGGCAAGCTCCATCAATGCAAAAATAAAGCCGGCAAGTGCCGCTGCCGCTACTGCCATGATAAATCCAAGGATGTATTTCCCATTTGATTCTCCCTCCGGCCGATCTGACCCCGCACCTAGGCTCAGCACAACCGGGCCCAGCGTCAGCAACACAACAGCATTAAATGAGTAAGGTGTGAACCGTTGACGAACAATTAGAAAAGCGAAAAGTGCGGTGAAGGCAAGTTGAGAGGAGATGAGGAGGGATGAGGTGGAGAGAGGGAGGAAGGCTGAGGCGAGTGCGTAGATGTAGCAATCAAGTGCGAAGAGAACACCGAGGAAGGAGAAGATGAGGTAGAGAGGAAGTGATAGGTGTAATCTTCTTGAGGTGAATGATACGGGAATGAGGAGGAGAGGCCAGGCGACGATTTGGACGAGAGAGGAGAGCCAGAGACGATGTCCGCCATGCGTGAAGTAGACTCGAAGGAGGAGGCCACCGCCACTGCCAATCAAGAGGAAGAGAGCGTGTACAAGAGTGAAGAGACTTAGTGTGGTTTTGGAGCGTGGTGTTTCTTGAGAGGCGGCCATGAGGGGGGCTTTGGAGAGAGAGATATGTGTTATGGTGGTAAACTAAACGGTAGGGAATATGAATATATGACAAGGATGCTGATGCATGCAGTGCTACTTATTCTGTCTCTCTATCTCTCTGTCTATTCCGCTGGTATTGACGTGCGGATTTCACGTTTTAATCGCGCGTTGACTATAAAGAGACATGTGTTTTGAAGCATTTCAGAGGCAAAATACGGACGGCTGATACATTTACATATGATAAATTGATAATGTACAGATATATACTGTATATGAAACAGTCAACAAGTCCAAAATCTCAATTTTCATGTGATTGCTGAAATGCTGGTACCTGGAGCCTGGATTACCATTTACCAAACTAGCTCATTCAATCGTTTACAGTTGCGTGTTTAATTCATTAATTAACAAATAAATAATTTTATTTAACAGATAAAATATTTAATTTAACAATTATGACTATTATAATTTTCAAGCCATATATGCAAGTCAAGTCATGTCGTGAAAAAAAACCTATTGCAGATCGAAATGCAACAAAAGACATTATCAAGACTTCATAGTGATCCGACTAACAAGCTGAAGCTAACACCTGGTTGCACTTTTTTTTATATGCAAGTCATTTGAATGTTGGCATTACATTTCCGTACAATATTTAAATTGTTAATTTTTGTGATTATTTGGTAAATAGAACTGATTTATTGTTACAAGGAACTTGTAAAATTTTTTTGCCGGAGATCTTCATATATAGTGCCTTAATCAATTAGACTAACTTTATTTATCATGTGTCGATCGACTAGTGTATCGAAAATGGGACGGGTCGATTCTGGTCAGTTCAAACTCGTTCGATCCAACGAGTTGGATGGTCTACGAATTGGCCGGTTCAACGGGTTGGACGGTCCAGGTTTGTACGGGCCGATCAAATTTTTTTAGGTCGGTCGCATTTCATCTAAGGTCCATGAGTTGACGAACCGACGAATTTGAGCATGGTTATGGAGTCCGGACGGATCGGGTTAGGGAGGGTTGGCCTTTTTATTTATTTTTTCCAATTTGTTTGAATTTTTAATTTTTTTAACTAAGATGAATTAGTGGCGAATTAATTAAGATGTGTTATATTTGTGTTATGGAGGGTTTATATCGGGTTATGAAGAGTTATACTCGAGTTAAGATGGATTATTCTCGGATTTAGACGGATTTTGATCGAGTTATGGCGAATTCGACAAGTCAGGTCGGATCGGTCCGAGGCTTTTTTTGGGCCGGGTTAAACACTTAAACACATGTTTTTTTTCATAAACCATGACTGCTACAATGCTACCCGTCTCAAGCCCTCATTTTTTTCTGAATAGGTCGGCACAAAGTTGTCCTCGAAATAGTGACGTCGGGTTTCTCGAGCCGAGTCCGATCCGCTCAAGCTTTTCAAAACTCTAGTGTCAGCCAAAAAATAATTGTGAAGGTGTAGAAAACAATAATTCAAATCGTTTTGTATATATTTTTACTAATTTATGTACAAATTAATTAGACTAAATATAGGTGTTTTTAGTTGAAACATATATTGCACTTGATAAATATACAAATGTTTAAATATAGAGATGAATATTTTTTTGACATATAGGAGTTTTCGGAACCTTCATCCTCTATAATTAAAGATATCTTAATGGAATGCAAATTTTATGTTCACTAAAATTTAAATTCATGATCTCATTAAAATTATTTTAATTAGCTACCACAAGACTATAGACTAGTTCCACAAAAATGAATAATTATCCGAAAAAACGAACACTAAAGTATTTTAGTTAATAATGAAATAATGTTATGTGTGAGTATTTCTAACGTAACTAAGATAGTTCTAGTGCTGCTAATGAACATGACGGTTCATGAACAAAATGAACTGAACATTATTGAACATTTATGAAATGAACTATTTCTTGATCTTGGTTGAATTTCAATCCAAGTTCAATTGCTAAAACTGAACTAGACTAATTGTGGACAAATTATGAACTAATTGCGGACTCAATGTTGGATTAAATGAAAATATGTTCAAACATCATAATAGATCAATCAAATTCTAACTCTCTCTTTCACAGAGAGAACTAAGTTATTCAATACAGTGATGAAAAAACTTTCATTTAAAAAGAATTGTGCACTGTAGTGTCCAGAGTCAGGCCCGTTTGGTTAGCTTATTAGCAAATTATGAACATTATTTGATTATAAAATGAACTTGATTTGATTACGAACATCTTCTCATTAGCGAGCTGAACTGTATATGAATTAGAATTCATCTATTAACAATCCTAGATAGATTAGACTTTTCTTTGAAAATGCCACGAAGGATTTTTCATGTGGTTCGAACTCCTACAATTGTTGAATCCAGATTTTCTGCTGCGCGATGAAGGCAGCGCATACAATTTTCGGATGTCTGTGATTTAACGAGTGGCGGAGAAAATTTAGTTTTGTTCGATCACTTTTCTCTCGTAATGTTTGACATATAGTTTGTTGTTGTGGGTATATAATATGGATCCATTTTCTCATCAAAATGCGAACAAAAATTTGATTGCCAAATGCCAAGTGATGAAGAAATAATCATATCGCACTCGACTATTTTCTCTTTGCAACTATTTTGGAAAACCTCAGAGTCGACGAGGGAGAAACTTTCACGTGTTCTAAATTCTCAACAAATTAAATCCACCTTCCGAGCAGGTCAGTGGCGGATCCAGGATTATGATCAGGGGTAGGCACTACTTACAAAATATAAATTTCGTCAAAATATCGAATACCATAGTAATTAAAGAGTATGGTTTATTAAGGGATATTTGTTTTTTTGCCACTACAAAACTTCAAAATTGTCAAAATGCCACTCAGAATTTTTTTTGTCAAAATGACACTATCAGTCACTTTTTGTATAGAGATCGAGTGCCGATAGTGACATTTTGATAATTTTTTCGAGTGACATTTGAACAATTTTCAAATTTTATAGTGACATAGAACCAATTTTCTCATAAATATTAGAAAATCAAATATAACTATAATATAATAACCACCTACAAAATTAAATCAAATCGATGACGTTTAATCGAGCCGACATACTCTAATATGTTTTACAAGGTGTTGTGTACCTTCATTCAATTCAGTATATTTCTCACACCGACATAGTAAAACATCGACTGACAAGGTTCAAAATAAAAATATCAGCTAATAATTAAACAATTAGAATTAAAGTAATATCAATTGATTAACCTTAGGTAAACCGAACTAAAAGCCTAGGACCAATATGATCATATTGAAATAAGCTCAAAATTACATTTTTTTGTTAGATAGACAAAGTTGTGTAGCAAAATTCATTTTGTTTATTTATGAAGTTGAGCAAGGATCACTTCACATGTAATACTTAAATTGGTTGATTTTTATTGTATTGTTATTTTTATTATATTTCAATCGGTAAGTGTTTTTAATGATAAAATTTGTTTGTTTGTCATTTCTTTGTAGCAGTAATATTTTATAATAACAAGTGATTCACATATCTAAGTATGTATAGTAGTAACAACTGAATGTTTAAAGCATATATCCAAGTGTTATGATACATTTAACAATTGAAACAAACTTAGAATGAAAATTTGCATCTCATGTGAAAATTTATGAAATTTGCATTTACTTTGACATTGAAATATTCGAGTGTGGGAGGATTTGAGGGACTCGTCAGACGCCAACAACGGAGGTTCGACAAGGCACGCACGATCACGACTCGCAAGTTTGGGCTTAGTCGCTTAGGGTTAGGGTTCGAGGCTTCGAGATGACGGTGATTTGCGACTCGGGTTAGAGGGGAAGAAGAGAGGGACGATCCATCCGGAGTCTTTAAGTCTGCCGAAAATAATGATTTGCAAAGAGAGCGAAGATAGGATCAACGATCTTAGTTTGAGCCAGAAAATATTGACTGAGTCTGAAGCAGGGGTAGGCACAATATTAATCCAGGGGTAGGCACCGTATTAAATATCATTGAGCGTATGACGAATTTTAGAATCCAGGGGTAGGCACGTGCCTACCCCTGCGAATAGCTGCATCCGCCAGTGGAGCAGGTCCTTAGAGTAGGGATGTCAATGGATCTTATCCGCGGATATTTTGTCTATTTCGCGGTCTATTCGGTCAGCAAAAATGTCATACCCGACCTATCCGGCCCGCAGAGGTAGGCTTAGATTTAGCAGCCCGGCCTATCCATGAGCTTCACAGTCCGGCCCATGGGCTACCCGCACAAGCCCGTCCAATACTCCAGTGCATTACAACATCAGCGCATCAAATAAAAAACATTCTTTTTCTATTATTGAATGTACAATTTGTAATTACTGAATTGTAAAATTTGTGATAATTTTAGAATTTCAAATTAATATCGTCTGATAATTTGATATCATAATTAGCTACCAGTATTATAATCGGCCAAATCTATTCAGGCCTCACGTCATATATTAAGACATAATCTAATTCAATATTATAATCGGCCCATGGGTAGCTCATGGGTACAACTTCACAGTCCATAGCCCACCCCGGCCCGTCCATAGGCCCGGCCCTACCCGGCCCTCCATGACAATGGGCCGAGTGGGTATAGTGCTTGGGCCGAATAGGTATGTGAGGGCCGATGGGCCAGCAGGCCAAACTGCCATCCCTACCTTAGAGTGCTTAGTGAAACACAGTCAAATCACTCGTGAATAATTAAAATTAAATACAGATTCTTACTCATTAAAATTTAACAATTTCAATAAGATTTTCACAATTTTCGATTGGACGCTGATACAGTGCCACCTGTTCTGCCTCCCCCCATTTTCCCGCTGGCATTGATGCGTGAGTCCCACGCTTTGACCACGCATTGATTTTAGGGGGGCATGTTTTTTGGACATCTCAGAAGCAGAACTTGAGGCGCCTAATCTTTATCCTTTTCGATTTGCAGCTACTTGTTTCATAGCTTTCATTAGCTACAGATTTATTTGGAAACAAAATACCTATATTAAAATTCAAATGAATTTATATCATTGTTATAGTGAATTTTATATGGAATTCAAATTATATTGAATATTTAATTTGAGTATTATAAATTATAAAATATATGAATAATGCAAGAAACGCATGTAATTATTTTTGTGTTATAAATGTAAGGCTTAATAATTGTGATTTAAATTGAAATAATATAATAATAATTGAATTTCTTTGTGTATGTAATATATTTTTTTAAAAATAATTCAAAAGGGGTAGACTGACACTTGTCAAATGTTCCAACTCATTGTCTCCTCGATACAGGCAAAACTAGAAAAAGGGCGAAACTCTCTTTAAAGGAGTAGAATGACACTTGTCAAATCAGTGATAAATGCACTACTCCTGCACTACATGCAAGCCTTCAAAATGTCATCTTGGCTATTAAGGCACATGGAACAGGTCAAGATGCGATTCTTCTGAAAAGGAGAGGGCACCCCCTCAAGAGGCTCATACTTGGTACTGGACAACCGTGAATCTACCCACAAACCACGAAGGGTTGGGCGTGCATGATCTCAAAATCCTAAACAATGCACTTCTACTCAAATGGTTATAGAAGATATTTTTGACTGAAAATTCCATACTCGCAACATTTGTTAGAGAACATTACAACATACCCACCAACCAATTGGAGCAAATTATGGAAAATCTAAACTCCCCCTCCTTTTTCCTCAAAGATCTTTTCTCCCTCATACAAGTGTTTGCAGTGGAAACACAAACAAAAGAGGATGGATCCCTCGAATGGAAATGGAGCACAAACAGACAATTCTCTTGCAAATCAACCTACAAATTCCTCATCAATTTTGAAATAACTTCTGCAATCGCAAGTCTGCTTTGGAAAGCAAAGGCACCCCTAAAAATTAAAATCTTTGCCTGGATACTATCGAAAGACAAGATTCCCACAAGAGACACTCTTGCACGAAGAAGATGCATTCAGTCTGCCTCATGCGTAATGTGTCAAGACAACACAAATGAGATAAGCGTGTTGGAATTGAGACATCAATTCTAATAAAAAAGTTTGGACTACGTGTTATATGATTACTACATATCATTTACTGTCGCCTGATATTACGAGAAGTAATATATGGATATGCTGTGAAATGTGATTAATCGATATTCAAAGGCATTATACTTATTTCACTATGATTTTGAGCACGTATGCATATAGAATTAAAGTAAATTAATTATAATTGTTGATGGAACGATTATGATTAATTATATTGGTGGTATAAAGTCAGAAAAATTGTTTGTGCTAAATCCAAATCAAGTTGGATCAAAGTTCAAGCAAAACAGCCCAAACACAAGTCTATTGCGGCCGCAAGAGAATAGAAAGATTTGGCAGTTAATCTTCTGATTTTTTAGAAGATTGATTGTGGTCGCAATAGCCCTCATTGCGGCTGTAAGAGACTTGACAGAATCCTGCCTAGTTTGGAAGCCAAGTCAATTGCGGCCGCAAAGGAATCCATTGCGATCACAAGAGACCTATTCCAAGGCAGGTTTTGACTGCCTAGATTTACCGTTATCTTTCTGATTGGATATTTTACGTTTTATACCAAATTCCGTGGAATTGTTTACAGAAGTGAACAATAGGATTTGGAAAAGACTTGGAGAGAATATAATTTCATATATTCTATGAATATTTGATAACTAATTTTGTATCTTTCCAAGATACGTTGATACCATTATAAATAGCGCCAGGTCTCCAAGCATTATGGATAATCAAAACAAAATTGTTTAGGGCACATGTGTTGTGCATAGCTCCAAATTCACTGCTCCATTGAGTGATTGTACTCCTCGAGATGTTCGTGCTCTTAGCAACCAGTAACTACTTGGAAGGATCCGTCGGCGAATCTTTTAGCGATTTTCTAAGGACATCTCCACCGAATTCTCGAAAGGCTTCAAGAAGATTGGACGAGAGATTGATCGTTAGTTCTCGCTTTCGCTCTTTATTTGTATTTCAAAAATATAGTACAGAGTGTTTAATTGAATTATTTTAATTGTAATCTTTAATCGTAATTTAGAGCTTTTGGTTATTGGCTCATACTCTAAATTGAATTACACAAAATTAGAACCAACAAAGCGCACACCTATTCTTCGAATGCACATACACAAGACAAATTTGGAGCATATAGAGGATCCTTTCCCAAATGAACACCAACCTACAATCGTTCTGGCTATCGCATATAGTGCAAGACGGCGAGACGACAAGAGGTGACACAACCATAATGGCCATAATATGAAACATCTGGAGGAAAAGAAACAGACATATATTATTGATGCAACAATGAAGTCGCTAGACCTTAATCAAAGAGATTGTCGCGGACGTACAATCTTGAATTGACAATTGTTTGGGAGAATATACCACATGTATTTTACCTTTCAACAATAAGTAATTGTAAATATATAAATGTAAATACCTTTGTATTATTTAATGAGAATCAAGTACACGAAGCTTACTTCCTAAAAAAAGCAATTCAAATAATATTATATTAAAATAAAGTAAATATAAAGTTCTCAATTGTCGCGCTCCCTTACTCGCCTCCTAATCTAATTGCATCTCGTCACCCAGAAATATCTCTGAAGTCCATTATAACTAATTAACCGCTTAACTAACATAATCCATGATTGTTTCCATTTTTTTGTTCAAATTTGCGGCCTCAATTTTTCTTCCTAAATCGTGCCCTCTGTTCCCTCTCCTTCCATTCTTTCCCTGAATCAATTTGTCGCTTTCTCCTATGATGCATACCACACGATCTAGCTTTCCAAAAAATTGCTTGCCCCACTTAATTGCTAAATATGTTGATAGATTATTGTATAAGTTAAGGGAGACACTATTTTAAGCGCATATTTTCTAATATCGAGCGCTGAGAGAAAATTTTCTCTCAGAATACCCAATATGCCCTTTCCTCCACCGCATTAATTCCTCTCTCTCTCTTACCAGACCAGTATTCTAATTAGGATGTCTCCACCGCATTAGGAAATTTTATTGAGGCTGAATTCATCATGAGAAAAAATTGCTTTCCGCGGATTCAGTTTTTAAACTCCGTATATTTCTTCTCTCCTTCAAATCTTCGATTCGATTCAAAATTATTCTTTGTTCTGTAATAATGGAAATAGAGCAAATTATAGAATTCAGCAGAGAGAAGTTTGGCACAAAATCAAATTGTGTGATTTTCATTCAGTCTCAAATCCTCCATGCAAGCTCGCTTAAAGAATCCGACTTCAACCAAGATAACAGCAAAGGGGGTTGAACAATAACAAGTTCTGTTTTTTCTCAAAGAAAGTCTCCCACCAAACACTTCAACAGTAAGCTATATCTCGTTTTATTCTTGAGTTCAGCTTAACCTTTTTTTTTTTACTTTTATTTAATGAATTTCTTAGACTAAGATGACTGGATTGCTTTACGATTCATTGAATTTAAATTATAAACTGCCTAGTTGACATTTGTTCATTGCTCTTAAGATGTTTGATGAATTGCCTGAACCAAAATCAGAAAATTCGTTAGTACCTTCATGTGCAACACATAAGGTGTCCCAAATCTGGGCACCTCCCTTCTGTTGATTCGGTGTTCATCTTAGAAATAAATTATATAGAAGAAGCACTCTTTGGAAGATATAAGACTTCTGCTTGAGCAACATATAAACAACAACCCTCTTTCCGTCCCAAACTCCCACTGCGCGGATTTACTCTCTGGGCACCTCCCTTCTGTCGCAACTAGTACCTTCCTGATACATGTATGAGCAACAAATCGAACTAGAGTGCAACAGTTGTGTATTTTTCCTGTTGCTCTTTTGATGATCAACAATCCAACTCTTGGGTACGTTTATATTTATTTTTCGCAAGTTAAACCCGGCTACTTTTTATTTGCGCCAAACCACAAATTATATCATGTTTTGAAACTAACATAAACTAGAAAAATGAAATTAACTTTGAATTTTGTTTGCAGATGGATCTTAATGAGCCGATCAATAATGATAACATAGAGAATGAAAAGCTTGAACTAGCCACCTTAACCTTCGACACTTCTGACGAATTGATCAAAGGAGCACGCGCTTTCTTCTCACACAGAGGCTATTGCTTATGAATTCGCGGCTCAAGAAAAGATAAGTATGTGGTTTTTGGGTGTGATAGAGGTGGTTCTTATCGAGACCCACGCAATGTTCCATTAGAGCAAAGAAAAAGAATAACCACAAGTCGGTTAACAGGTTGTCCATTTAGGATTAAGGGAAAACACCAAGAAAATGGTTTGTGGATGATTGAAATAAAGAACTACTCCCACAATCACGAAGCTTCGGTTGATGTAGCCGGACATGCTATATGTCGTCGGCTGTCACAAGAAGAAATGAAAAGTGTGGAACACATGAGCAATTCGAGAGCACCACCTAGACAGATTATCACCGCTCTTCGGAAACATAACCCAAAGCTTCCTGCAAATTCAAAAACCATTTACAATGCAAAGGCAAAAATTCGCAAAGAAAATCTTAGGGGTCATTCTACCATTCAAGCTCTAATGGAAGAGCTTGGCAAAGGTGGTTTCATGCATGATATTTTAAACGAAGGAGGCCATCTCACACATCTTTTTTTTGCTCATCCATTTTCGGTAAAGTTAACCCAAAACTTTTCTAATGTCTTTGTTATGGATTGTACCTATAAGACCAATAGATACAAAATGCCCTTACTGAATATTATAGGAAGTTTCAACACTTCTTTTTGTTCTAGTTTTGCTTTTCTGAAAAGAGAGCGTGAAGATGATTATATTTGGGCACTCAAAGCATTTTGTAAAATTCTTGGCGAGAAACGACCTTTGGTCATAATAACTGACAGAGAGCTTGCCTTAAAAAATGCTATTAAGATTGTTTTTTCAGATTGCACACAGTTACTCTGTGTATGGAATATAGAGAAGAACATATTGACAAAATGTAAAAAGTACTTTGAAGAAGAGGAGGATTGGATAATGTTTTTGAATTCTTGGAACAAGATAGTATATGCTTCAATTGAGCTTGAATATAATGAACAATGGAAAGAATTTGAATCAAGTTACAAGGAGAAAAAGAAAGCAGTGCAATATATTGAAAATGTTTGTCTACCATTCAAAGAAAAGTTTGTTAGTGCATGGATTGATGAATTCTTACACTTTGGCAACCGTGTGTCTTCACGAGCTGAATCGGCACATGCCAAACTTAAGAAGCATCTACAAGTTTCAACCGGAGATCTTTATGAAGTAAGGAGCAAAATTTGTCTAGTAGTTCACAATGAATTCAACGAGCTTAAGGTAATATGATACATGTCTTATGTTCTACTTTCCAATGTTTATTTTTCTTTTAATTTGGCATCACTTAGTTTTATTTATGCATAAAAAGTGAAAAGATGCATCTTCTCCATTGTTGTAATATTCCATTTTTTTAAGAATATTGTTTATTGTGTATCTCTATATGCCTTAAAAGAGCTACACAAACAATACTTGAAAGCAAAGTCAGGCACTATGTGTCTGATTTGCTGTGGGCACTTTACAAAAACTATGGGGCTTCCATGTGCTCACAAAATGGGTAATTGGAGAAACAAGACACTAAGTCTTGATTTGATACACTCACAATGGAGAATTGATGAAAGGTTTTTTGTGGTTACTTCCAACATCGGCTGTGATGATGGCTTTGGTGTCATGCTTGAAGAACTCTGCACGAAGTATCAAGAATGGCCGGCTTTCAAGAAGGATATTGCTCGTGAAAAGATTAGTGAACTACTAAATTAATTTGATGTCCTTTTCGAATCTAATACTGGACCTTCAAAAGGCCGTCCACCAAATTCGAATAATAAGAGAAAGGCAATAAGTTCAACACGACGAGATCCTTCAGGCTTTGAAATTGCTGAAGCTTTTCATCAACACAGTTTGAACAAAGGACCGAATCATAGAAGTCACATAGCTGGAGATAATTGTGAAGCAATCAATGCATTTTCTGGCTCTAATTCGATGCAAGAAACCCATATAGATTTTTTTGATTTAAATTTAAGTTACTGGCATGATGATGCTTTTTAATCCGTCTTATTTGTTTTTCTTAGTCTCTTACTCGCATGAAATTATGGGTTGATTTAGCTTTTAACTGTAAGCTGCTTGTCCAGCAAGGTGCAACCGCTTTAATTGGGAAGAAATATTATTCAGACCATTGGGTTGGTAATGGATGATGGATTGATGGTGATGATACAGTAGAGGACCGCCTGTGCATTAGTCAAATTGTAAAAACAAAATATGCTGGTACCAGCAATCTGTTTTGAGGAATTGATGAATAATTATCTAGTTGATATGATATATTAGAGTTCACTGCTTTTGTCATGTGATTTATGATGAGTTGATGAAGAATTATCCCGTATCTGATACAATGTTTGATTTTTTTAATGGTAATGTTTATCCTTTCGTTGCTTCCATAAAAGAATCATTACAAGACAATATGAAATCTATTCATTTTTAGATGTATTTACTAGTTACCTTGTATAAAACACCAGCTATTAATAAAAAAGATCTTAAATGAGGGGTAATTTAGGAATTTAGAAAAAATATTTCTCTCAGCGCTTAAAATTAAAATTATTGCGCGTAAAATAGCACACCCAATAATTTAATTGGTCTTAACACTCCTTATTGAAGAAGATGCATGCTCCTATCACCATCAATCTAAACTTTTCTAGTTGGTTGGACATGGTTGAACACTTGAACCCTCGCAACACACTAAAAGTCAATAAGAGGTGGTCTGTACCTCCTCTGATACTGATCTAGTTCTACATGGCCATGCTTGGTATGAATTATGGAGCTATATTTCTTCTCTTTGAAATCTCAGTAACCTTGGACTACCTTGGCAACTTGCAATCCACCAGTGTACAGGTACTCGGATTGGAGCAACATGTTGGTACGTACCAGGGACGGATTCAAGATTTCTGTTATGGGGGAAAGATTTATAATTTTTTTTCAGAGGGCAAAATGACGTAGATTTTTAAATATACATGGTGATTTTACAAAAATATTTGACAAATCTTACAAATACACAGAGTTTTTTTGCAATTTTTTTTTCCAGGGGGACACTTGCCCCCCCTAGATAACACTGAATCTACCTCTAGTACGTACGGGAGCACAAGACCGAAAATCTCAATTTAGCATGGGAGTTTTCTCGAGTTAGTGTTACCTCATGTCATGTATTATTCCTCATCTTAATTGATACTCTGGTGTACATAGGTTGTTTGATGGAATGTTGAAGTGACTAGTTCTTTGATAAAAAAAAAGGTAAAGACTCGACACGCAGCCTTAATCGAGTTAAAAATTCTAGCAAAATTAAAGAAGAATATAGCAAAATTGAGTTAAAATATGCAGTTTTTATGTAGTATAAAAATTTGGAATCTATATTATTAAGACTTTTTATTGTCTATATAAAGACTTTGATGCGCAACGCTACTTGATTTAAAAAAATGTTGTAAAATTGAAGCAAAATTGTAGCAAAATTGAGTTAAAATACGCAGTTTTTATTTAGTATAAAGACTTGAAATCTGTACTATTAAGACTTCCTATAATCTATATAACGACTTGGACACACAACGCTAATTGAGTTGAAAATTGTAGCAAAATTGAAGCAAAATACGTAGTTTTTATGTTGTATAAAGATTTAGAATCTATACTATTAAGACTTTCTATTATCTATATAAAGACTTGTACGCGCAACGTTAATTGAGTTAAAAATATAGCAAAATTATAGTAAAATTGAGTTAAAATACGTAACTTTATGTAGTATAAAGACTTGGAATCTTTACTATTAAGAATTTCTATTATCTATATAAAGACTTGGACGCTCAACACTAATTCAGGAATCTTTATGTAGTTAAAATACGTAGTTTTGTGTAGTATAAAGACATTCTATAATCTATATGAAATATGCAGTTTTTACGTAGTTGCTATGTAGTTTGATTTTTTTTTTGGTAATTTGTATCAGGAATCAACTTGTTTGTTCTTATTCGATCATCTTTTGTTGGTAATGTTGGTATCGAGGATGCCTGAAACTTTTATGTTAATGATGAGACTTGCTGTAGTTTTTATTAAAATACGCAGTTTTGCAGCAATTTTTCAGCAGAATTGGACTAAATTACGTAACTTTTATTTAATATAAAAACTTGAACGCTCAACTATTAAGACTTTGTATGTTTTATATAAAGATTTGGACACGCAACGTTAATTTCCATTCTTAAGAATGAAAATTAGCTCTGATAACTAACTAATGGTAGGTAGTTAGAGGAACTGTTAAGGAAGAACCGTTGGTAAGCTCATAAAGAAAAAGATGATATGTTATAAAAGTTTCATTGTACATTTACTCTTATTATTAATATAAATTATAGAAACATTGATCTAAAGAAAACAAGTTATTTATTTTCCTTTGAGATAAAGATGCAATCGTGATTCTTAACTTTAGATATTGGTAAAGAGTCATTCATCGAGTTTCATACATTATATACAGTGGCGGAGCCACGTTGTCCCAGGGGTGCAGCTGCACCCCCTGGAAAAAAAATTTCAAAAATGACCATATATTTTAAAAAAATTTTCACAAATGACCATGTATTTGAAATTTTTTTGCATAAATGACCATGTAAAATAATTTTTTTGCAAGAATAACCATCATTTCGAACCCCTGGAAAATACCGTAAATCTTGAACCCCCCTGGCGAGAATCCTGAATCCGCCACTGATTATATATACTATTTATAAATTTATTTGTCAATACATCAATAGTGATAATTACGTAAACATGCATAAATGTCAAACTTTTCAAACTTTAATTTAAGCATCTTCCAATTTATTTCAAACATGCAACATCCTCACATACATGAGTATTGTCGTGATGCTAGATCAAACAAATGTTCTAGATAGTGATAATTACTTATAACTTCTAATTTAGAAATCCGTCACTTCATAGTCAATTTTGAGATTTTTTTCCACCCTAATCTCAATTATTGAGATTTTAACGACCATTAAACTATTTTTATACATTAATAATTTAATAACATACTGTATATCTGAGATCTATTTTTTCTTTCCAATATTATCTTTTATATTATACCTGTTATTATGAGGAGCCACTGTCAGATCCTTCTTTTATCCTAGAGATTATTCAGGTCGTTCCTCTCTATATTTTTCTGATCAGATCGACTCACACAACAAACGCTAGTACGGCGAAGCGCACAAACTACAAAACTCCAGCACAACGATGAAGCGCATGACTGCACTCATTTGAGCAAGATGAAGTGCACGAACTCCTTGATTTTTCTATTCCCCTTTCTCCATGTCTCGTCAATCGTCATCACAATTGATCCGTCTCGACCTCCGCCTAATCTGACTCCAGCGTCGCTCTACCGATCGTGCTTCGCAGAAAGGAGGAGAGTTGATTTATCTTTGGCAGGAAGGAGATGCGCACCAACAATCAAAGAAGCACGTTTTATTTTCAAATTGATGTGCACATACAGGAAATTGTCTAATTGATTCTCCTGCTTAAATAGGCCTCAATTGGAATCAATCTAACATAAATAGAACGTATGTCATTGAAGAAAATGCGGTGGAGTGAAGCGGGGTTCGACGCC
Organism: Eleocharis quinqueflora; assembly: GCA_964058865.1. Classification (NCBI taxonomy): domain Eukaryota; kingdom Viridiplantae; phylum Streptophyta; class Magnoliopsida; order Poales; family Cyperaceae; genus Eleocharis; species Eleocharis quinqueflora. Next base: position 7,070 of record CAXKVX010001892.1, on the reverse strand, counting down.
TCGGCGGAGCGTGCGGGAGACGGGCAGGAGGAAATGAGAGGGAACAAGATAGAGATGATTTTTCCATTCGAATGGAGGGCTAAATTTTTGCTATTGGATTGCCAGTGGAACGAGATGAGATGTTTTGCTATTCGAATGGAGAGGTAATTTGGATATTAAGATTAATTATATTTTTTACATATTTTTATACGGTATTTGTTACAAAAAAATCACAATAGTTAAGGTTTAGGGTGGCAAAAGTCTCAAAATTAATTATGAGATGACAAACTTTTAAATTAGAAGTTTTGAGGTGAAAAAATATCTAATTTTTCCATTCAAATATGATGACACACTAGATTTTGAGGTGAAAAATCAGACCTCTTAATTTTCCAAGTGTTGATGAGTTGATCCACATCACTTATTGCTTGAAGCCTCGTTTCTCCAACAAAATGATGCAACCCATTTTACTAATTATCTGACTTGTCTTAGTAATTTAATTTTCTTGATAGAAAATTAATTAAGATCTTCACCAACTGGCCCATGGGCCTGTGGGCCTTGGCCTGTATGAGAAGGATCGATCAGTTTCCTCAATATGTTCGTTTGTTTAGTCCAGGAATTAGAAATATTAAATCTCTCTAAAGTGGTGTGGAATTATATCTCTACTTGTGCTCTGAATCCCTCGTTGACTCGTTGTTCTCATTTATATATTACACTTTCCCTATGTCAATTGGCACTGGAACTGTGCGAGTGTAGTCATAGGGGTGCAAACGAGTCGAACACGAACGAGCTGAGTCAAATTCGAGCTCGTCTCAAAATTTTAACGAGTTGAGCTAGCTCGTATCACTATCATGTTGCGAGCTGAAAGATACAACTCGATTTTGTATCGTTTATAATTTGAGTTGGCTCAACTCGTATCGTTTAGCTCATGAACTTCTCAAACAAACAAATTCAAGCTATCAAGCTGTAAGTGAGTTGTAGCTCGTTCAGCTCGTATCGTTCATCTTGCAAATTATAACTCTTTTCCATAATTTTTACAACTTGTAATTCATTTTTGGACTTGTTCGTTACACAATAAAAATCACAGAAGATCAGTTATCAAAGCGAGTTATAGCGATCCGAGCTGATAAGAGTTCGAGATCGACTTGTTAGCTTAACGAGTTGATGAGCTCGTATCGTTAACAACTCGAGTTGGTAACAAACGAATTCATAACGAGTTTTCTCGAGTCGAACACGAACGAGCCACGAGTTGCGAATATTTGTTCGCACCCCTAGCAATGTTCCATACTTCCATTAAGTAACCAAAATGAAAGTTTGAAAATGTAAATGTTATTCTTAACGCTTTCATTATGATCGAACATCAAGTAGCTAAAATTAATTGAAATGGGTTGACTGATTGGTGATCAGGAACTAATTTATTACCCAATTGGTATTTAAAGAAAAATATATTATATGAAACCTACAGAAGCATAATGATGAGGGTAGATTCAAAATTTTCGTCAGAAAAAGAGAGGCAAGATCTATAACTTTTTCCAATGCAAAATGAGACATATTTTCAAATTATAAACATATTTTTCATAAAAAATTGCCGAATTATACAAAATACAAGATATATTTTGCAAAAAAAAGAAAATCGTCACTTGCCTCCGCCCCTCACAATGATCTTTGTTTAAGCAATATTTTTTCATTATTCTGTGCAGAAAAAGTCGGAAAAATAATTACATAATATAATTTAACTTGATGTGTTGTTGTACAGCTCATGCCGTTGGCGTTAATGAGTTGCTCACATAATAAACAAAGAAAAGAGCTCTTAATTAGTAAAAAGCATTGGATTCATTTCTGGAACTATCAAGTCCGGCAATGCTGCTGGGAAAGGCTGAAACAAGAGTAATCTGAAAACATTATCTTGTCGATGCTCAAGGCATGCTGGTAGAGATTTTATTTTGAGTACTATAAACTAAAAATACTAGAATTCATGTGCTAACATTTTCTCATGCTCATGCAACCACTGTGTCCACACAGAGGCACATCGCACGCAGGCGCACACACCCACCCACCCACCCACCCGTGCATGAACACACACATACACGCATATGGGCACTGCAAAATTATACAAAATAACATGTGCTGAAATGTTTAGATTTCAAAGTTCAAACTCGTTCATCAACATGTGAATTATTAAGCTCTATCTGGTTCCGTGAGGAATCAATTTCAAGCATCTCATTCTCGCTTCTGGTTGGAAATGCAAGTAATTTTCTACTTGATATATTCGGAGAATCCGAAGCACCAGGCACCTCAGGCGCCACTGTGACCTTGCTATCCCCCTTTTGTTGTCGCTTCCAAGAGAGAGTATTCAGAAAAGACTGAATCCTCCAGTCCCTTTTACCAGAACCCCCTTTGTTACTGTAATCTTGCAAACTAACCGCTTTTCGGTACTTTTGAGTTGTTTTGATATCCTTCATCACATCCTCTGGTAAAATCAACGTAAATCTTTCCCATCCAGTCATGGATTGCACATGTCTTGGTTCTTTCAATTTCTGAACATCCACCTGTTCTGACATGTGGGAGCAGCCAGCAACATCCTTCGATTCTATGTTTAGAGAGAGAAGGCGTTTACCTGCGATAACTTTTGGGTCGGAAAGATCGGAACGACAGAATGGGCAAGTATGGCGCTGCCCTAGCCACTCATCGATGCAGTCCACATGAAAAACATGTCGACATCCCGGGAGTAGCCGAAGGGTATCATCGTCCAAGAACTCAGACAAGCAAATAGCACACTCAAGCGGGCTTTTGGATGCTCTCATATGTTTAACGGAAGCATAGTTGATGAGCGGGAACGTCTCTATGACATTTTCATCGATCCTGCGACCTTTCGGTCTGGCCACACCTTCATTGGGATTTGCATTATCAGGTGCTGTGGTGGCTGTAGTTGTATTAAGAATTTGTGAACTTTTACGCAAGATACATAGTGGGATGACACAACCAAAAAGTACAAATGCCCCAACACCAAGCACCACGAAACCGACGAATACCGCCGGTGTTCCATCTTCCGTGTTAGCTAGTGTATACTGTGTGAAATCAAGGATTAGGAGAATGATCAATAGCTTTGATTTATGCCTGGATGCTAGATGTAGCTCCATTCTCATTTCTTCTCTTTGAATTTGAGCATTTGAAAGGTCTTGTTATTTTTTCTGGAAATTTTTGTAATATTAAACACGGTTTAGGTCCTTCACAGTTATGCAGCTCCACGAAGCATATTTTTATATTTCGTATTTGTAATCACTGCAGGATTTAGACTTCTCCTCTTGTTTTATTTTTCTTGTTTAAGATTGTCAACGGGTACATCTCAATATTGTTGAAGGAAATTAGAATATTGCTTATAAAAATTAGAAAAAAATTGAATATTACTTTGTAACATTTTAAACGGAAGTAGTTATTTGAGGGAATATTTTAAGTAATTTTTTTTTATTTGCATTCAAAAGTTTGGAAATTGGTCAAATGCCCCCCACAAACTAAAATTTTTGCAAAATGCCACTAAATTTGTCATTCAATTAAATCACTGTCATTGGCATCATTTTATTAGAATTTAAATCTATCAGAGTTATTTTGGGTATTTAGAAGAAAAATATTTTTTAATTCAACTTAAATGATGCTAATGACAGTGATTTAATTGACAAATTTAATGATATTTTGCAATTTTTTTAATTTTTGATGACATTTGTTTAATTTCTAAACTTTCACATGGCAAATAATTTTTTTTCCCATATTCTAAAAAGGGACAACGTCGTCAAAGAAGACGGTTTTGGAACATTTCTGCAACTCCACTCAGTATTCTCCAGACAGAAGAAAATATTTAATAATCTATGTATATATATCTTATCATTTTTGGCTGTTATCAATTCAAAATTTCGACAGAAGAAAAACAAAAAAATAATTTTGACTTACCTACACAGGATGCATTTCTTTTTTCTTTTTTTGATGAAAAACCCGTAGGCACAGGATGCATTTCTCATAATGACAAACAGACTGTTGGAATATAAAAATGGTGGATCCACGTGATTTTAATTGATCTATTTGACCAAATCCAGAGTGCCCATATGTATACTTTTTTCTATGACAAAGTCAAATTTAAATTTAAGAAATTTTAAATTCCTGGTTAGACTTGATGTGGAACAGTATGTATATCCATTGGTAAAGAAAAATGGTCAAACAAAAATTATTGGTTTTTTAGCAGTTTGAATGTCACATTGGTTGGTATGAAACTATGAACCATTCTTTGGTTTCTACTCAATCCGTTCTACTGGGTTTTGGCTCAGTAATTTAATAGAGAAGGGCTATTTCTCCTCATATAGATTTTATTATGCTGGTCTTTGACTGTTTTTGAATAATTCAATAGTGAAGGGGGCATGTATTAATAAATTGGAACATGTCCCGGACACGCATGATAAGAAGAACTAACTACTAAGAAAGGTGTTTGACTGCTTATCTGCACTGTAGGTATGTATGGTCGAATGTTTCTTTTATCATCGAACGGTACAGATGCAAACGCAATTTTTAGTTACCTCAGAGGATATGCACCAAAGTAAATATGCTGTAATGTGCATTGGGTCTATATTTACAATTGATTGGCAAAGTTCTGGCGGATGTGGTGGAGTCTGACAAGCCACCGCTTGAGATTGATTGGAGGGTCTTCACGACGACATTACTGATGTGGAGAATGATCAGGAAGGAACAAGCAACAGGCTTTCCATTTGTGAGGAGGGAGAACAATATAAGGGCTCACTAACTAGCTAATTGGACAAGGGTTAATTTATGTTCATATATATATACGGGATATACATTACCTATGTTTACAGTTTACTGGTATGAGAAGATGATCGGTGTCGTATGTTTTGATTATTCATGATCAATGTAACTGCCTACGGGTTGCCACTTGCTAACCCAAAAAAGATGTATCGGGCAGGGGTAGATTCAGAATTTTCATCGGGGGTAAGATTTATAATTTATTTTCAAGAGGAGACAAAATAACAGATTTTTAAATATACATGATTATTTCACAAAAAATTGACAAATCGTATACACTAAATTATTTTACAAATTTTTTTTCCAGAGCCCCCTAGTACAACTTGCATCCGCCCCTGACCGGTGGTTGACATGCTCCTCAGTTCTGATATTAGAACATAATTACCAGCAGAGGCAGACCTAAAATTATAGCATAAATTTAGAAAGTTGCCGGTGTTTAATTTTAAACTGAACTATGGACTGCTTAATTTCAATGAATGTGCCACTATTTAATTTTGGCCTCGATCTTCCCTTGATTACCAGCTACGCAACTTGACCCTTGACGGTTTCCTTAGTTTCTTTTCTTTCATTTTTATATGTTGGTTTTCATCTTTCTCTACTGGTAGCAACAAAACTAAGATCACAATGTGGCGCTCATAGTTACATTACAAGTATGACAAGAATTTTCATTTATACCTTGGTTACCAGATACTATGGACATTGTTTTTTTTTATTCCACTAATTTCATTGGAATCGAAGATGAGCATACAAAATTTATAACTTCAATTTTAACATAAAACCAAAGCTAATGTTCAACTACATCTATACTAGTAAACAAAAGTTGCCCAATTCTGAAGAAGCTATTGCTTTCAAAGCACAACTAAACATACATCAAGCAAGCACAAAAACGGACCAAACTTATTATAGACTGAAAAACAAACAGACCAAATTGAAATCAAATGGGGATTGCCATTGATGCTATCATTCATTGTAGCCTTGTCTCTGCCAGGTCTATCCCTTAGCTTCCCTGGAGATAGCTCCTGCTGGGCCTGATGGTCCTCAGTACACAACTAGCTAGTAGGTAAGAGGTAAGATAATAGTTTCCTGCTGATTAAAATCAAATTGAAGAGGAAGATCATCAACATATAAGGGTAATATAAGAGATAATTTAAGATATATATAAGCACTTTTTTTAATTCTGACATCAACAAAGTAGCCAATTTTATTATTTGTCGACCTAATGACCTAGATTTCATTTTTGTAAGCAAATACTATTCCTTTCCAACGAAATGGTCCATAATACTGCATCCCTAACTAGTTCCATAATCTTATCATCTTTTAAAGGAATCCCAGCCACTATGTTCCATAAATCCTCAATTCTTGTGCTTGTTTCAAGTAAAACCATAAAATTTGTCAATCAAATACCAAAATATTTGAACCACATGGCGTTCAACTACAAACTCACTAAAACAGAGAGAAACAGAGACCACAACAGGTTTCCTTTGCCACCTCGTCCTGCCTCCTTCACAAACTCACTAAAGAATTTTTTGTTGTTGTTGTTGTTGTTGTTGTTGTTGTTAGTGTTGGTGACATAGATTATTCTATGTTTACCTTGGCCATTCATGTTTAGTGTAGTTGCACCAAAACTTGTTTGACATTTTTTTACTTGAGATTAAGAAAAACTGCACCGACTTGGTTAACGAAAAACCTTGGTCCAAGCCAATCAAAATAGCAATGCCAAATTTTCAATTTGATGTTTTGCCCAGATCCTTATGTGTTTCACGTGTATACATGCTGCACTCTAGTATCACAAATCCCAAAATACCTAGTTCATGCTTCTTAGCTACCAGTTGCAATTCAGTCCCCATGTTGGTTGTTCTTTGGTATAGGGTAAAAACATGGGGACACAGAAAAAGACGCACCAATGGAAGTTTTAACTGAGCTCCTGGTGTTTTTTTCCCCTCTTTCAAGAAACTACATCAGTGGTGTTGTTGAAAACTGGTATCACTTTAAGATCTCTAATATCGGAACCAACAAGCTAAGAGGAAGAGGAGGTACCCTGAAAGTGAGAATAAAACTGATGCATGGCACTAAAACAGAGAGAAACAGAGACCACAACAGAAGACCAAAACAGATTCCAAAACAGAGCCCAAAAAGACCCCAAAAATGGTGAGTTGATGTCAAAAAACTGGAATTAAAAATGACGTGTTTGTAGTGTCAAACATTGAAAGAATTGATCTTCTAAGTGGTAGAAAGTTTACTATATCAAAAAACTTGTCATGAAACGGTGAATATGCCTTCTTAATAGGCTT
>CAXKVX010001891.1:0-21544 GCA_964058865.1 Eleocharis quinqueflora | reverse complement strand
CTCTTGGAGTTTCTAAATTATTGTTACATCAATTTTAGAAATTTAATTATTTTTAGTTTCTAAATTTTACATCTCTAAAACTGAAAAGTTAAGAGTTTCGAAATTGCCACGTCAGTAAATATTATCAATATCATGAGAGACGGATCAATTTTAGCCAATGAGTAAGTCACGTCACAGTTTATAAACTCTAAAGCATAGTTTCTAAATAAGAAACTCTTGAGCAAAATTTCTAAATAAGAAACTCATCTACATCCCTGAAATTCATTTAGAAACTGTCACGTTATATTAGAAACTCTAAAAGTTTCAGGGATGGAGATGCTCATTTTTGAAATTCTTGGAGTTTCTAATCTGATGTGACAGTTTCTAAATGAGTTTCAGAGATGTAGATGAGTTTCTTATTTAGAAACTTTGTCCAAGAGTTTCTTATTTAGCAACTATGCTTTAGAATTTATAAATTCTGACGTGGCTTAATCATTGGCTAAAATTGATCGGTCTCTCATAATATTATTAATATTTGCTGACGTGGCAATTTAGAAACTCTAACTTTTCAGTTTTAGGGATGGAGATTTTAGAAACTAAAAATAAATAAATTTCTAAAATTGATGTGGCAATAATTTAGAAACTCCAATAATTTTAGAGATGGAGATGCTCTAAGAATTGTTTGGCAGAGCGGCGACAGATTATTCTACTCTCCAATCAATCATGTACAAATTTGAGATTTTCTTCGTGTAATTTTTGTTCATGGAAGTGGGAAGTCGGTCGATTTCATAGAAAAGAAAATAGAGTTGATATATATAGATATGTTATATGCATGATAGACGAGTTGTTATGTATGTTGAGTGTGTTATTATACTTGTTATTTTATATTGAAAAATAATTATGCTTGTCGAACATGTTACTCATATTAAGTTAAAAAAATAAATATCGATATACTTAACATGCGTAAAAAATTATTTAACATACATAATTATTTTTAAGTATAAAAATAACATACATAGTGATTTACTAATATGCATAACAACTCGTTATATATTAACGACTTTACATATAAATGAAATATGGATAAAGCTTACCGTTGAAATATTTTCCAAATGAAAATGCCTTGCAGACCATGTACCACATATCTAGTACCATGTTGCCAAACTTAATTGACCACATACAATATCAAGAATAAGAAAAACGAGAATAAGAACAACAACGACAAAAAAAAAAAAAAAAAACAACAAGAATAATATAACAATAATAATAATAATAATAATAATAACATCATCATCATCAACATCAACAACAACAGTAATTGCAAGAACAACAACAACAACAACAACATGAAAAACAACCAGAACTAGAAAAATAATAATAAAAATAACAATAAAAAAACAATAACATTAAAAATAACAAGAATTTAAAAAAATAATAATAATAATAACAAGAACAATAAGAAGAACAATTATAATGACAATAACAATAAATGGAAGTGACATAAAGAAAAACAAGACTCGGATGCAACTTTGTTATTTAAGAAGTATATAAAAATTGTGTTGGTTGTTGTTTTTTAAATGAAATTATCCGCAGGCCAAAAAGAAAGAAAATTTGAATAAAGAGATTAATTCATACATATGTATCATATATGTATTCGATTATTTAAGTGAATTTAATCATGTATATTTAAGTGAATTTAATCATGTATATTTAAATTAAAATATTTAGAATACATGAAAATAATAATGTCTCTTTAAAATTCAACACACATAACAATACAATAACAAATTACAAAATTTAAATATGATTTAATTATATATCATGTGTTGGGTATCGGTTTTTCTCGATTCAGGTCAACTCAAATTCAGAATTGTCGATTCAGGTACAATATAGATTCATATCACATTGTTTTGATTTTTTTTTTCAGGTTACAGATCATTTTGGATCAGATAATCTTTATTCGATACTTGACATTTGTAGGTTTATTCACGTCAGATTTTTCGATTTGATAAAAAACATATTCAGATAATGTAATTTTCTACTTTTAACATGTCAAGTTAGTTTGTGATGTTAAGTCTATCAGGCGAATTATTTTGATCGGATCAGATTTTGCTAGATCTAATGTATGCTATTTCGATATAAACAATCATAAACGATCCTCATTCGGATTTTGCCACATCAAAACCTATTGTCTTTGCTATTTGACAATGAGCCAATTCTCCAATAGAAGAGTGCTATTCAGTGTCATTACATGTTGATATTGAACTATATTACTCAGGTATTTCAAATATTTGATTGCATATGTATCCAATAAATACTTACTATATTTGTATCCGATATTGATTCATATTTGATATTTTACATGGCAGTCTTAGTGCATTTTGATTCGTTGCTTCCTCACGTTATCGTAAGGTACTAAGATTGATGTCACTTCTCATCAAATGTATCGTACCACTATGTAATCTTATTTCTTGTATATAATAATAATTTTGTTATGTATATTCGCTTATATATTGCTTAATATTCGCTTACAATATCGCTTTCATATTTAAATTTCTTTTAAATCGCTGTATCCATGTGGCATCGAATATGACACCACATCGCACTCATGTAACATAACTGCATAACAACGCAAAAATAGGTGATCGATATTTCTAATTTTACAATTAATATACATATACACAGATTCTAATCATAATTGTAATAATGATAATTACAGTTTTTATTTGTATCATTGACCTTGAGGCAAAAAGTCTTTTGGTTTATCCTGACAAGTGACAACAAACGACTAGGTACAAATACAATGGTTTTAAACTTTTAATGGATTCTTACACTGGGCTTTTATGGGCCTGCACTGCTGATGCATTAGAGTTAGTTGGATTTAATTTACGAGAACGAGTTAAATTTTACGGTTTCACATTTTACGATTTGGGGTCTGTAACGAGCTCATACCTCTCTTTAGGCAATATTTTTGTTTTTTTTGCTATAAAAATATTTTAATAAGGGGTGATTCTGATGTAAATCCCAAATTAGTGTACATTCTATTTTATGGTACATCTCTAATCACAACCATTGAATTCACAAGGCCATTAAAGTCATTTTAGTATCATAAGCTATATTTGGTATAGATGAGTAGTTAATTTGGCAATAAAATTAATTGTACTCTAATTAGTCAAATATAGTCTTTGAAGGGAATTTTGAGAAGCTCGTTAAATAATTCTAGATTAATATTTTTCTAAATTTAGAAATTTGCAGGATGGAATATATCTCATTAATAATTATAATTCCATTTTACATAAAGTTTCTGACGAATATTTAAATATTTGCTTTTGATTTTTAACATTAATGAATTAATCTCGTTTCAAGTTATTTTTTTTACTAATGATAAAACATATATATGTTGCCTCTAGTTAAGACATATTAAATGCATCACATAAAAAATGTATTTTGTAAATCATACTTAAAGGTGTAGTTAAATTAACTTAATTTGTTAATATATTTCAAATCCATAATTATGATGTTTTAAAAAATATGTATTTAGTAACTAACTTCACAATTTTATGATAGAAAATTTATTTTATTATATTTAAATTCAAAATTATTGTTTCAATTAAATCAATTATATATATCCTTTCATAAATGACAAACTATATTATTATTTCATTCTCCAACAAAAATTGATGCTGCGCAATATAATTTCATATAATATGATCACCACAAATTCAGTTTTGTACACATCAGAAATTAGTGCCTTGATATAAGAAAATTCATAAATGACCACCATGAACAATTTCCATAAACGACAGTACAACTCACCTAACGTTAAGCAAATTTGTTTCTTTATTAGTGCATTAATTCATATTAAACTATTTCTATTTGTAGAATTTTCACGAACCCAATATACCCCTGTTTAATGAAGTTATAAGAATAAATAGAAATTCATTAAATCTCCTGTGATGTAATTACAGCCGTGAAATGTATGTTAAAATTGGATGTATACGAATTTTAGATGCACACTAGAATTATTCTTTAATAAGATTGGAAACCAACTGGCTCAAGGGTAGTAGGTACAGAACCAAGCTGCGTCAACATTCAACATCTATTCTAATTTTGGATAAGGTATCTGAATATTGAAGATTTGTTTGCAATTTGCACATCACGGGAATAATGTCTCTAGATGGATTTTGCTGACTATTCGAAAGATATATGTATCTATATTTGAATATATTTCTCTTTATGTATTTACTAATGGTAATATGGTATACCTTAATACCTTGCACTTCACGTGCCGCATCTTCTCTCTATGCATGTGATGTCTTTGAATAAGGTTCTCCTGATTTGAAAGAAGCATTAAAATAGTTAAATAACGTAACTAATGTTGAAACATGTGTGTTTGATAACTATACACGGAGATAAAGGAAAATAATTTCGTATTGAAATCTTTGATCAAATTAGATAAGCTTAATTTAAGAAGTTCAGTGATATCTTTTTTTCGATCAAAGCAGAAAAACGCCGCTTGTTTTCATTACTTTTTAAAGCCACAACAGTCATATAAAGAAAAAGCATAAAAAAAAAGTAAAAATCAGCAAATGATAAAACACATAAGCTGAACATCCCAAAACAAAAAAACCCCTAAGCAATACCCCATACAAGTATCTAATACAACTAGACATGTCAAACGTGCGAAATAATCACGAAAGATGATAATTTTGTTAATCGTTTTGTTTAATGAACGATTAAATTTTTTTGTTATGTTAATTGTTTCGTTAAAGAAAACAATCGAAATGATCGGAACGAATGAAAACGATCGAACTTCTTTCCTTCGCTCTTCAACCATCTCATCTCTCATCACAATAGAGCAAATAAAAAATTGGTGATGAACCATTATAACCTAACCATACACATGAATCAAATCATTCATCTTCTCTTTTGAGCAATCTTTCATCTCCTTCCTCATTATCTTCTCTCAGCATAGTCATTTTTCTCTGAAATCAAAACAAACACAGTCACAAACGAAACTACGAAACAATATATTTTCGTTAACTGTTTCTTTATTTAAACGAAATAAATTTTATAATTTGATCGTGATCATTTTATTCATCACGAAACAAAATAAAAAAACGATTAAACAAGCAGCCATCGCCAATCCCTTTTTTCTGATGGCATATGTGTATATTTCGATATGGAATGAGTTGCGATGGTCTCACAGTTTGTCATTATCGAAAAAAAAAAGATGATCTCACAGTTTGTCGCACAGCAACGAGGCACCAAGTCAAGTCGAACTAAATCAGATTTGAGTTTGGCAAAAAATTATATGAGCCGAACCATCTAATTCAATACTCCAATTAGAACTGGATTGGTTCTAATTTGAGTTCTAATTGGAGTATTGAATTAGAAGCTTTTGCTCATGTCTGACTCGTTATAATTAGCTCGAATCATCTCAAGTTGGCTCGTTAACAACTAGATTTTGTGAAGTGTATAAGTTATAATTTTAGCATATTAGTTCGTAATTTAAGATTATGACTTTTATTTGTGGGTCCAAATTTATAACACTACATACAAATTAAGCAACGAAAAAAAAATAAAACTTTCAAACAAAAATTTAATAGACAAAATCAACAATTATTAATCAACGATATCAATTAAGAGAAAGAATTCAATTCTCATGTTTTTGATGTCACATCAATGCTTATAAAACTAAATTTTAATTAAATACTTTTTAAATCCTTAAACATTAAAAACTATTGATTGAATGTTTCATATGAGAAATGCTATGGTACACTACGAAGCCAATATTAGTTTTGGCATCACGCTCAAATTTTAATTTTTAAAACTTAAATGGTCGATCCAAACCGTTCAATGTGATCTCCATATTGGAATCTTACTATAAACCATTTTTTTTTCATTTTTTAGAATTTGTTTACTATTTTTTAGAGGGGTGCAAAATCAGCCATATTAGATGGTCTAGAAATCATTATATCAACAAATTTCATACCACTCTAAAAAATTTCTAAAAAATGAAAAAATTGGTCTCTAGTGAAATTTCAATATGGAGATCACATTGAACGGTTTGGATCAATTATTTCAAATTTTCTTATTTGAAATTTGAGCGTGATGCCAAATCTAATCTTGACTTCGTAGTGCACCATAGCATTTCTCGTTTCATATATATATATATATATTGTTTCGATTTATTCAATATCTATCAAGAGCTAACAAAATTAATTATTCATATTAAGCGATTTTAATCGTCTCGCTTGATGCCTATTGAAATAAAGTCAGTCTCTCTTGTATGTAGTGTTATAAAAAGCAACGGTACGCCGCGATGCAATTTCTAGTTTTAATAGATCTTGAACAAATTACGAGTTACAAGTTGTTCTTGTAGTTCCAGTCCGAAACATATTTTACATAATTAAAATATATTTCAAAATTTTTTAAGGCTAACTAAGATTTTTAACTCCTAAATTTCAATAGATAAAAATGCCTTATGTTCACCGTTACCGTTAGTCGTGACTGTCATCTTGAAATTTAACCTTTTTTTTAAGAATAACACATGTTTCTTAGATAGAGATGAGAGTCTTAACCACTCAAACTAATTTAAATTTGATAAAAAATTTCATAATATTTTATTTTCGTTGAATTTGGAATTAACAACTAACGGTCTAGTAGTGATAGAGAGAACTCTCTCATATGAGTTGAGGAGTTAACATCCGACTGGGGCTCAAACGAGGGGATCGGATAGGTTCGCATGGCTGCGAATTAAATTTGAGTTTGCAATTTATTTGAACCATTAGATCATTTCAAAATTCGTACTCTATCAATTACTGACGCGAATTTTGATGCGATCCAATAGTTTCAAAAAGATGAAAATTCAAATTTGATTCTCAACTCTGCGGATTTTCCCTCCTTTCATGTGTCTGTTGGATCAGAATCTTGCTCTTAAAATTTTGACAATCTAAATTTGAACTGTAAGGAGATGATAACATGATTGATAAATATGATTCGTTTATTTTTTATATATAAAGTTATGAACAGTTGGGATTGAAAGTTTAAAAGAGCAGCGAATCTCAATCCCAAATGGCAAACGAGATGTGTGGTGTTGAGTGCTTACAGACTTGAATAAATTAGAAAAAAAAACATGGCAATTTATTTTAGTTTCCGATTTTTCAGTATAAAATCAACTTGATTGAACGATTATTGATGACAATGAATGATTGTAATCAAATTATGTTAATTGATTGATACAATAATTAGATTAAAAATTTAGAATTAAAAGTGTTTCTTTAATAATGCATGTATAATGTATAAAATATCATAAATTTTGCCCATCTATATCTAGGGGCGAGAAAGGGGGTTGGGGGGAAATCACTCCATTTTATTCACTTAGATCTCATATGTCTTATTTTCAAGTTTTTAAAAAATATTTAACGGTCTTTGACGGTGAGGTGGTTGCTTAACTATTTAACGTTAAAACATTGTTATACGGAAGTTCAATTAAAAAAAAACAGCCAACCATTTTGTATATATTATTTTATTTATTTTGGATCAAATAATGGTGCAAACAAGCATTTTTTTGTCATATGTATTACTGTACGTAACTATGTACCTATGTTGCACGGGCGCGGGTGCGGGTATCGTATATGATACGATGTGGGTGCGGGTATCGTATCTGATACGGTGCGGGTGCAGGAAAACTAGAATACAAGAGTATATATAGAATAAAAAAATCACATTATATATTAAAATGTTTGATTTTTTTACATTAACTACCACTATAGATACATGTTATTCATTATTTTGTTCTAAAATAATGACATATATTTTTATGTAGGTTTTAGAAGTAATTAAGACTAAATTAAATTTGTTTTGCAAGAATTCAAGGTATTGCTCTAATTTAGTATATTTTACTGAAGAAATCAAGAGATAAAATGTCCTAGATGATAAGCCAAGATTGTAAAGCTCTTTCTTAGCTTTTCAACGCACTTTGAATCAGCTTAATCGGAGTTCAGATGAAGGACTTATGACCAACATATTGAACGTTGCGTAATGAAAAATTTCTCAGTCGTATCATGCCGTATCCCAATATTAAAATAGAGAATTTTTTTGAAATGCCACTCTAAAACTTGGATATTGTCAAAATGCCACTCGAAAATTAGTATTTGTGAAAATGTCATTAAAACTCAATACCTATTTTAATTATGCCATTATACTCTTTTAACCTCGATTAAAAAATCTCAATCTTTCTAAATGACAAAAATAACCCCGTCAGAAACCAAACAGATGGCGGAAACCAAACAGAAATAATCATGCTTGGAAACCAAACAGATTCACTTGGAAACTAATCATGCTTACTCCGGTGCCACGTCAAAATTGTCTTCTGATTAGTTTGTCTCTGTGTGTGTTATGAGTGTTCATGATTGTGTTCAGAAATAATGAAAATTTTGAATTAGATTTTGATATGGTTGTTTGGTCAAAGGAACTTGTAGTTTTGAATTAGATTTATGTGTCGACGACTCCGCTCCGTCTCCAAGTGAATCTGTTTGGTTTGGGTCTGTTGAATAGATTTGTTGATTTCTGACAGGGTTTTTTTTGTCAGAGATTTTTTAATTGAGGTTAAAAGAGTATAATGACATAATTAAAATTGGTATTGAGTTTTAATGACATTTTCACAAATATTGATTTCCGAGTGTCATTTTGACAATATCCAAGTTTTAGAGTGGTATTTCAAAAAATTTCCCATTAAAATAATATGATACTCGATGTGGATATCCGGTGCGTATCACACGCGTATCCGCATCAGATACGTCTTTGATATGCGGTGCGGCATGACTTTGGAGTATCTGGGCAATCTAGCTATATTGAGCATGGCTAAAATAATATGCATAGTACACCCCATTTTGTACTATGCATATAGATATAGATCATTAAATTGAGATTTAAGTAGCTCAATAAATTCTTCATATGAAAATATTGTAGGAAATTAAATTTCGTGATTTTTAGAGCTTTCTAGCTATTTTTTAAATATTTTTTAAAAACAGTCTAGATTTAATACTACAAAAGTGTCATTTCTGGACTGTTTTTAAAAAATATTTAAAAAATAGCAAGAAAGCTCTAAAAATCACGAAATTTTATTTCCTACAAGATTTTGATATGAAGAATTTATTGAGCAACTTAAATATCAATTTAATGACCAAATTAAATACAAATGGACGCATAGTACGTTATGGGGTGTACTATGCATATTATTTTAGCCATGCTCAGCTATATTATATATTTAATAGTATTATTAACATTGTTGTTTTTCTTTTTATCATTTAAAAATATGCATGATGTGATCTGATATGATTAATAATTAGGATTTAGAATGTATTTTATTTTGAGAATGTGCTTTATGTTTGTTTTTATAAGCTCTACTACATAATTGCACAAGTTGCATCATCATTCAATATCTCCTGTCAGCATCATTACAATACACAGGATGAGTATACCCAAATAATCAACACCCTATCATAACACCGATAACTATCTGACTAAGTTAAATACATTGATTCAGAAGTGTAGGAACTTGTTCTGAGGCATGCGATAGGATTTGTCAGTTAATTGCTTATGTATAATAGTTAGATTAGAGTAATATAATTATTTGAAGGTCATATGACTAAACATGTAGATTTTTGTTCTTGTAAATTGTAAAAAAAGACGATTTTAACGGTTATGAAATAAAACAGATTTAAACATTTATTTAAGTTAAACAGTTAAGACGTATAAAATAAGATAAAATATTTTTTTTCCTAAAAAATTAACGTTAAAGATTTTAAAACGATTTAAAAAAGTTTTTTAAAAGCCTTCTTATTCCATAAAATAAATTAGGCAAAAACTTGCGTACTTGAAAAACTATTGATACACTAGATACGTTAGTTCATCTGAACCGTTCAATTGATCGAGATTGGTGAAAAATATTTTATTTTAACTTTTAATATGTTTTTTAAAAAAATCACTTTTCATGCTCTCATCTGATATTTTTAAAAGAACAGTTATTATTTAATCATTTAACATTTTTAGTATTGAGTGCTTACGGATTTGAATAAGTTAAACAAGACAAATATTTCGGTACTCCAAAAAATGATTACATTTAATACTTTAATTTGTCTGAACCGTTTCTATTATCGAAATTAGTAAAAAATGAACTCTTAAAAAAACAACAACAAAAGTTAAAATTAACAATTTTACGATTTATTTTTGTTGCCGATTTTCCGGTGTAAAAAGGTTGTTTTTTTGTAAAAAAAAGACCCCTTGTACAGTTAGTTGTACTGCAACGACAATTCCACAAAGCAAAAGTATAAAAAAAGACAGCTTTTTGTAACGTTAGTTTGTCGACACCCGGCACCAAGCCGTCTTTTTGTTGTTTTCCGGCGCTTTCAATCGCTTTCAAAATGATCAGCTTTTCAAGCAGAAGGCAACGACTACTGACTAGTAACTACACAGTACACACTATACACTTCAGATTGGATGAATTTAACTTAATCACCATCTAATTATCAACCACAAAATTGTCTTCACAAGCAAACCCCAAAAATGTTTCCTGATCGATCCCTCGCCAATAGTTGCATTATTCATCGAAAATAATATGAACCCATATGCTATTTTGCAATCTTCCATAATATTATTTTCTTAACGGCCAAATGATATTAAAAAACAGTATCCTTAATTAGTAAATCTATAAGATTTTGACACGTACCAAAATACCTAACATGATTCGTGCTCATCCTAAGTTGCTTAGCATACACAATCTACCCATTGCAAATTGTACACTGTAAATTGTCTAAAAATTGCCTTAACACAAAACCATGGTAAATACTAAATAGTAAATTGGTAATTGACAAGTAGCAACAGGGACAGGGTATGGACCCGCGTTGGATAAAGCAATCTGTCACAAAAAAGCAGTATCATCCTCTCAACAAATGCAACGTATCCAGTTAGCTGCTTGCATAGTTGCATCATGGCTTTATACATTTGGACTCACTTGTCAATGGTACCACCTACCTAACAACAGTACAAATTGAACCTGAAGGCTTCTCTTTTGTTTGTTATTTGCCATTGGCTTGCTGGTGACACTCCTCCAGTTTACGACTTTATTGGGTGGTTTTAAATAAATGTGAAATATTTATTTATTTCCCTAAATGACCTTTGTTGGTATTCTGACCTGTTTATACTGGTAGATATTGACAATTTGACAATTCAAGTCAAGTTCATTTTTGTTGAATTAAACTCATCTCTTATTTGACAATTTGAAAACAAATCAATACTAACCTTGTACAATTGAGTTTTGCTGAGTTTCAGGTTTATACAAGTATATATTGATGATGAAAATGCTCAAACATGCATGTACAAGTCAAGACAATTACAAAGACATCAAGAGCAAGTCATTTGGGCGTTTTCAGAACCATGCGTTACCATAACGCAAGGACAACCCGTCATAACAGGTTGCCCACCCGTCACAACGAGTTTCCAATCTGTTGTAACAGATTGAAGAGGAGAAGTGCTAAAGACAGAGGATTTTCTAGAGTCTTGCATTGACATAACGCATCATGAACACGTCACAACGGGTCTCTCACCCGTTATAACGTGTTCACAACCCGTCACAACGGGTTCCTGCTCATAAAGGCCTAATAGTCAATGAATCAAGCAGAGAAGGGAAAAAATAGAAAGATGCCAACATGTTACAATGGATTCTATAACGGGTTCCCGGTTCTGTAACGCAAGAACATAATTTCGAGACTGCAAGACTTCAAGAAGTGCCCAACATATATATACATTGGGGGGTACGAACTAGGAAGATCAATTAAGCCCTCTCCAAGTTTACAAGCACTAAATCGAGCATCAAAAAGAGCACTAAAGCATTTTCCTATCGTCATCTAAAAATGAGAGGATTATGATAGCTTCAATCATCTAATTGTCGATTCGAGAATACTTGTTTGCTAGCTTTGTTAGCTTTTTGATGTGCTACATTGTGTTGTCAAGTAGTGCATCTCCGTCCTTGATTATGTTGTCAATCCGACCATTTACCTCATGTAGAGTGGTGTAGCTCATTGCATAGGTTAAGAAATCTAAGATTGATTTGCTTATGTAAGAAGAAAACAAAGATAGATTTCGCAGTTGTAAAAACTCTTATTGTTCACTGGAGTCGGTCTGGAAGGAAGTTTTGGTTCCGAAAGTCTCGTGGACATAGACCTAGTTTGTTTGTAGACTGAACCACATTACATCGCGTGTTCTTGTATTCTCTTGCTCTTTGCTCTTTACTCTCTCTCTCTCTCTTTACTATACTTGCACTTTGTTGTCTTGATATGCTCAATTGTTCTTAGTACTTGCTTGCTTGTGATTTTAGCTAGGTAATTAAGATCTAAAAGTTTGGTCACATTAAAAGATTCTTGTCTTTCATCCAAGTCACAAGACTCATCATCACTAGACTCATCATGAAATTTAGAAAGATCAAAGACTACCATATTAGCTCGGATATGGGCCTCTAATTCTTGAGTGCTTGTAGTCTTGGCCTTTGATTGAGTTGTCATCTTTTGTGCTTGATCATCCACTTTAGCAAGACTCAAAGGTTTCTCGATTTTCTTAGCACCATCCATCCTTGTGAGTGTTGGAGGTTTTTCAACCTTGTGGGTAGTGACTACTCTTGGGAATTCACCTCTTATTAGAGCTTCTTATTATTCTTTAGCATAATCGTCCATAGCTTGAGCCATTTGCTTCAAAATGTGAATCTTTTCCAAATCTGTCATCGATCCCTTGTTCCTTTATGATCTCAAGCGCAATCTCCAAGCATGTCCTTGGTTTCTTTCCGATGAGGGCTAGCTTGTTGTCAACTTCTCCTCCTCCGAGATTTACTTTTTCTTCCTCATCTTCACTTTCTTCGGACTCGCTTAGCCAAGTTGCTTGCATAACCCTCTTGTTAGTCTTCTTAAATCGTCCTTCTTGTGGTCTTCTTCTTTGATAAAAGATTACATAGCAATTTTGAATGCTATGACATTCCTTGTTGCAAGATACGCAAACAACATTTTTGCGTTGAGCTAATCTCTCCTCATTTACTTTTCTTTCGAATTATATTCCTCCTTTTACTAGCTTGGTAAGAAGATCATTGTCCTTGAAGAGAACTTGGTTAAGGTTTTGGTATATGACTTCATTTGCCTCAAATTTATAAGGTGAATTAAATGAAGATTGTGCAGGTAAGGCCAAAGTTTTCATTGAGGTTGGACACTTACTTCCTTGTGATTCTCCTCATGTGAGCAAAGTTGTGCGTACACCTCTTCGGGTTGATAGGTAAGTCCTTTAGCTTGTAAAGCTTTTATAGAGCTCACGACACCATTCTAACCAAGCTTCTTAGACACCATCCTAAAAAATTTACCTACAAAATCTTCATCATAAATGTTAGATTCTACTTCAATGAATTCATTTCTCAAAGATACGAGTATATGGTAGAGACTTTCAAAAGACTCGTTGTCTTCAAATTTCATATTTTCTAACTTTGTTGCTAATCTGCCTTTCGAGTCTTTTCATATGTTCGTTCCCTTCATACATAAGGACTAAGGTATTTCATATTTCCTTAGCATTAGAGGAATGTGTGAGAGATAAAATAATTGACTAATAAATTGAACTTAAGACGGTGTTCATAGCATTATCATTAGTGTACTTAAGTTCTTTAGACTATATTGTAAGGGTAACACCATCTAACTCATACTTTGATATCCAACCATCTTCAACTATTTTTCAAAGTTCAAGCAAGCTTTGATAGTTTACCATACACCTTTTCCAAAATGAAAAGTTCTTGCAACATACTCCAAAGACCGGAGGTTCTTTCACAAATTTCAATTGAGCCATATTTCACAAAATCAATAACTAATAAGAATTTGACGATTAGCTAGATATGAACCTGTGGGCTCTGATACCAATTGTTAGAATTAGGATTGGGGCTTAAAGCGCAAGACTAAGGTCAAATTATTAGGCGGAAGTGTTTTCAATCAATAATTTCAAATTAAAGCTTTTAGACCTTAATCACCTAGTCAAGAGTAAATGCAAGCAAGTTCGAGAAGTAATAGAGCAAATTACAAATCAACAAAGAGCAAAGTAATAAGAGAGAGAGAGAGAGAGAGCAAGAGCAATCAAGAGAACAAAAAAACACGCGATGTAACGTGGTTCGACCTATCAATCAACTAGACCTACATCCACGGATCTCCTGGAACCAAATCTTCCTTTCGGGCCGATTTCATTATCAAAACAAGTGTTCTTTACAATTGCGGAGTTGATCTTTGATTTCTTCTAAACAAGCAAATTAATCCTCGGCTCCTAGACCAATGTATGGGGCAACACCACTCTATACGGTTAACGATCTGATTGACAAAACATTCAAGGACAAATGATGCATCACTTGACAACACAAATGTGGTGCACCAAAAGTTAAAATCTAGCTAAAGGTAAGTTCTCGGATTGACAATTAGACTATAGGTGTTATCCTAATGCTATTTTATTTAGGTAGCTGGAGGAGAAGATTATTGGGCTCTTTGTTGTGCTCAATTTGATGCTTGGAAACTTGTGGAGAGTGTTTGATAGATGACCTTTATTCAGATCCAAACATCCAATCTTTGTTGTGCTCAATTTAATGCAAAATTCGTCTCTACATCATATTTATAGGCTGAACACTTCTTGGAGTCTTGATCCCTTCAAAATCAACTATAGCATTATAGGAAGTCTGTGACTAATTGCCAAACCCATTATAACAGTGTTGCTACTCTTCCAGATTTGCCCTTATGTGCATCTGTAGTTGTCCTGTGGGCCATTCTTTGCAGGAACCCGTTACAATGGGTTGGAAACCCGTTATAACGGGTTGACAGGCGTTACAACGCATTAGGGAAGTGTTACAGCAACATTGTCCTCTGCCAAATCCAAGCTTCTGCACTGCCTCTCTCCTCCTGACCTGTTGTGACGGGTTGGGCACCCGTTATGACAGGTTGCTGACCCGTTGTGACGGGTTATGAAGCGTTATGGTAACGTTGTGCTCTGTTGAGCACTGTGAAGTCATCCCTTGATGTCTTGAGCATGTGCAACATCAGTTTGTACCTATTTCAACCTGCAACTTCACCAAAGCTCATGTGCAAGGTTAGTACTGATTTGTTTTGCAAATTATCAAACAAGAGATGAGTTTAATTCAACACTTTCTACTAAGCCCCAAAAATTCTAACAAAAGGAAATTGGAGGACTGTGTGTTATTGACCTCAAGGTTTTTAATGAGGCGCTTATTGCAAGATGAATGTGAAAATGGGTGTGTCAAACACCATGCTTATGGATTGATCTGAATAAAGGAATTTTGCTTAATAGATGACCTTGGGAGAAGGAATCTCCCTTGGATGTTTGGAAAGCTATGCGATCATTTTCTGAAATCTTCGAAAATAGATTAATTTGCTAGATTAGATCAGGTTCAAAAATAATTTTTTTGCATCAAGATTGGAGACTTGAAGTTCTGAAGCATAAATTCCAAGCATTTCATTTGTTTCTGCGAATGATGAATGCTAAACAAGAGAGATTACCCAACATAAATTTCGAGATGAGAGTTTGTACAAATCAACAAATCTTTATGTGAAAGCTTCCCAACAACTCCCCCAAATCAATCAACTCATCCACTCTCTGGGTGACCAAATTGATCAACAACATGATGTCATTAAGTGCAGCAATGAGAGTCACAAGACTTTCATTGTGAAGTCATTTTACAAATTCATGAAAAACTTTCCACAACCCATATGAAATCTGAGATAAATCTGGTCACTGCGGATTCCTTCGAGAATCAGATTTTTTATTTGGATTATGTTACTAACAAAATACTCATAGTTCAAAATCTAAAAAAAGGGATGTAATTTGGTGGAAATTTGATTCTTGTGCAGAAATAAAGGTGATTCAATCTCACGTTTATTTCAAGAGTGTGAATTTTCAAAGGCTTTATTCTTACAAGTGATAAACACATATCATTTACAACTGTCGATGATCTTTTCACAACTAAATGTCATCCAATTCATACAAAATCACCATGTTCATAAGAAAGAGAGGGGATTATTTGTTGCCACTTATTTCGTATTATGGAGAGAAAGATGTGCTAGAATCTTCAAGGAACAAACAAAACAACGAAGCAGTCTTTTCTAGGAGATTAATGATGAGCGGAGGATCTTGCAATAATTTCTTGTTGTTTCTTTTTATCTTTGGAATTATTTTTGCCACTCCAAAGTTTGGAAATTGTTCAAATGCCACCACAAAGTAAAAATTGGCGAAATGCCATTGAATTAAAACATTGCCACTACCATTTAATTGTAATTAAAAAAAAACAAAACCTTTATAATACCCAAAATATCCCTTGTCGGGTTCTAATTTTTTTTTTCGCGAGAGCATATCAGTTGGGTTCGATCGATTGAACCAAAATCGTATCGACTCGATCGATTCGCAAATTCAGAAAGAGAGAAACAAAAGCACAATAAAACCCTAGTTTCCCCAAACAGAAGGCCGACTTAGTCGATGAAGAGAGGCAGGAGAGAGCAATCCAAGCCCAGATCGAGCTGGCTCAGTCTTCTCTTCCATCTGCCATAACTAAGGGCTCCACTAGTCCGACGAACGAGGAACAAGACCCCAAACCAGCTGAAACCAATCAAGTTGTAGGTAAAGTTGCTTTTTGTCAATCAAATTAGAGTTGGAGGATGAGGCTGAGGGGTCTGGTAGTAATACGAAGGCAGACAAGAGGAAGAGTGCTTGATTGTCGACATTGCATCTGTTCATGCAAGAAGAAGAGAAGAAGAAGGAGAAGAATAACATAATGATCGGTGTGTGCCAATACATGGAAAGAAGAAAGAATCGACATGCAATGTTCCCCCATACTTTTTTCCTTCATATTTTATTTTGAAAATCAGGCTCTACCATATCTACAATGAGTATTTTGGATATTATAAAATTTTTGTTTTTTAATTACAATTAAATGGTTGTAGTGGCAGTGTTTTAATTCAGTGAAAAATTTAATGATATTTTGTCAATTTTTTACTTTCTGATAGCATTTGATCAATTTTCAAACTTTGAAATGGTAAAAAATTCCTTGTTTTTTTTTTCTTTTGCTTAAAATTCAGTTCCAACTTTTTTAAAATGTGTCTCACATCTAGTGAGATGCCTTCATTTCATTTTCTTGTTTTAATTAGTTTTTCATAGTTTCTTTTTTTTGGACCTTTTTGTAATTTTGATTTTTTATAAAGCAAAATAGACTCGATTCCTATTTCTCTCAAAAAAAAAAAAATCATCACTTCGATTATGACATATATATATATATATAGAATAACAACTCCTTTGCTTATGAGCTCGTCCCAGCTTCTCTGCTTTGAGATGGAACTACGCAAGGCCTTTTATTCTGACCAGGAATTATTCCAGGATTATTCTCCTTTTATTCCGTAGTATTTGTATGATTAAGTGTTGAAGATGTTGTCGCATGTTGTAAAAAAATGCACACGCATATTTAATAACACGTTATAAATTTTAAAATGTAAATCATATTAGGTCTATAAAGTTAATTTTCGACATTCACAAAAAATACTATGTATCTTATCACATTTTTCATTTCTTTATTGAAAATATTTAAAAAATATTTTTAATTCATATGATTTAAAATTTTCAAAATACAAATCAATATATATTTATTACATATTTATATGATCAACTGCACGCTTATTAAAATGAGAAGTGATCAAATGCCTATAATTTTGATGCCATATTGGTGCTCATAAAACTAAATTTTAATTAAATATTTTTAAATTCTTAAATATCAAAACTAATTGATAGAATATTTCATATATATCATATAATCATATCGCACGTGTAAAAAATATATTGCATCATTTTAACTTTATTTCAATAGTCATTAAGAGCTAACAAAATCAACGATCCAAATTAAACGATTTAAATGTCTTTTTTGATGACCATTGAAATGAAATTAAACTTTTATTATTTTTCATAAACATGTATTTAAGATGATTTAAAATATATTTAATAATTACATTTCAAAATTCAAAGTTCGAAAAAGTAGACACCATGAGCAAGAATGGTGGATCATCCTCTATTAAAATATGCATTTTACAAACGTATAAATATATCTACTCGTAATTCGTAAATATAATAATTAATTATATAGACTGGTAACCAATATGCGACTTCCTCCGTTAAGTTAAGAAATCAAATTTGACCAAAATTCTAAGCAGTTCAAAGGATTAACGCAACAAATCTTTCGTACTATCCTCTTTGTTTTTTTTTCCCGTTTGATTATGCACCAATTTGAAAATCTAATGATCTATTGGCACCGAATAACTTGGCAACCGAATTAATATATATTTTTTCTTTTGTCAGTACCGCAGTTTGAACACGACATACTTAAATTTTTTAATATAAAGCTTAAGTGCAAAGAAAATTCCCACTAATAATTAAATATAATAAATTGTTGAGGCGTGTACATGTTTAGAGACAGATTCATGATTTTCCTACGAAGAGGTAAGATTTATAATTTCTTTAAAAAAATATTGACAAATTATATAAATATACAAGATATATTTTATAAAAAAATTCCGAGAGGTAGAAACGACATCTCTCGTGACTCTATC
Organism: Eleocharis quinqueflora; assembly: GCA_964058865.1. Lineage (NCBI taxonomy): Eukaryota > Viridiplantae > Streptophyta > Magnoliopsida > Poales > Cyperaceae > Eleocharis > Eleocharis quinqueflora. The sequence goes on along the minus strand of CAXKVX010001891.1, from coordinate 2,897 downwards.
TGGCTTCGCTCTTGTATAGGTCGGTGTTCTTTGCCAAAAGGCACGTATAACGATGTAAGGTATAACTAGATATTCGGTATATGCTGTTGTTCAGAACTGATAACAAGACTCTGTTATCCGACATCTGACGATCAATTTAATCGGACGACACAAATAAACTATACCGACCCACTGTTATATAATTTATCTGTTAGATCTAAAAGGACGGTCCCGATCAGATCTAACTAATAACAGAAAAACTGGGAAAAGAAAAACAGCGGATTTCATTCCATAACTAGGGGCCTATGTTTAGTTTATTTGATCGAGTGTGACTATGCTGATATTGACATAGGTGTTACTTAGAACACACTTACAATAAAGTACATGTAACAATGATAATATTTTCGTTTAAATTTAGAATTTGCAAAAAAGTAAACAAATATTTTATTATGCAACATTTATTGACTTGCGGTTAAGTATCGAGGTATCGTAAAGTTATAAACCCGTATTTCAAAATTAAACGAACACAATTGACTAAAATTCATAAGGCAAAAACTTGGATACTCCAAAAGATAGGTACACTGAGTACTCTAGCCCATCTGAACCGTCCAATTCATCGAGATTGGTGAAAAGTGATTCACTTTAACTTTTGTTGCATTTTTCGAGGAATCACTTTTCACCAATTTCGATAGATTGAACGTCCCAAATGAACCAGAGTACCCAGTGTACCTATCTTTTGAAATACCCAAATTTTTGCCAATTCATAGCTTCTAATTGAGTAAAATTCTAAGGGAAAAACATACACCAATTAAGATAGGTATATTAGATATTCTGAGTTATTTTGGATCGTTCGATTTTGATCTATAGTGCGAATTTTGATGTATCTAACTGACCGAAGTGACCTATAATATCTAATGTACTTATCTTTGATGTACCTAATTTTTTTTTCAAAAAATGTAATACAATTTTAGATTTAAAAATTATGTTATTGTTTATGTTTTAAATTGATTAAAATATAAAAATAATTGGGTTTTGAAGTATCATTTATTTGAAAGTAAGAATGGTACATCATTATCATCATCATCGTCGTCGTCTTCATCATCATCATCATCATCATCATTATTAAGGAAAAATTTGGGTAGGTTGAAGATATGTACGGTAGATACTCCAAAACACTTCAGATCGTTTGATCTTGATCTATAGTGACAGGTTAAATGGAGGTTAGTCAAACTTACTTGAAGTTGGAAAATTGTGCTTGAATGTAATTATTATGTTATAGTATTTAAAAAAAAATTATTTGCAAAACTTAATTAAGTCTGCTTATATAATTGTTGTTTATTTAAAACAAGGAAACCAGCTTTTAAATTTTCACTTTCGTTATTATTCATCTGTTATGATCTTATGACATTTATAACTTTTTATATTTATTACTTACTAAACTTTGTTAACTATGACAATTTCTACTTTCTTTAAACTACATATCAAGTATCCAAACAAAAAATGAAAAAAAATAATCAAATCTTGCATCTTTCTTTTATTTTTCCTTTTTATGGATCTGAATTTCTGATACAATATTAGGTGGCTGTATGGTCGAATATAATATCTGTGTCACAGAATATCCAGACATACCAAAGTTAACAGACTCGACTAGATTGCGAAATCGAACAAGATTAACACTACCAAAATATTTCCAGTATCTTATCTCTCTGACGTCGGCGCTCGAAAAAGGAAATTTTCGTAATGGCCTAACTATAGGCCGGATTAAAAATAATAGTTTAATATTTAAAAAATTAGAAATAGTCAGAGCTCAGTTCTTAAATTATATTAATATTTTATTATTTTTTTCGATTTTTTTCTTTGTATGGGATTCACTTCGGTCGGTGTAGAAAATAGAGACGTTATTGTTAATTGCGCTGCTAGATAATTGAAATGATTATGAAACTTTTAGAAAAATTCGAATTGAAATTCATCTAGAGACACCATTGTTAGTCACACTTTCGTTATTTGTAATTTTTTAAATCTTAGACTATGATTTTTAATCTGATTCATAATTAAGCCACTATAAAAAAAGAGGAGGGTTACAATGCCTACTTTTTGTGCCTCATCATGTTCATTAACTAAAAAATAATTAATTTTTTAAGACTTTAAATATCAAAACTAATTGATTGTCATATATGTCATAATATACTGTATAAAAAATATTGTAACATTTTAGTTTAATTTCATTGGTCATCTAGAGCTAACAAAATTAACGGTTCAAATCCAATAATTTTGATCGTTGATTTTGTTAGCTCTAGATGACCATTGAAATTAAACTAAAATGTGGCAATATTTTTTATACACATGTATTATGACATATATGAAATATTCGATCAATTAGTTTTGATATTTAAAGTTTTAAAAATTAATTAATTAATTTTTAAGTTAATGGACATGATTAGGCATAAGAAAAGCAGGCATTTGATCCCTTATCATAAAAAAATTTCTCAAAAAAAAATTATAAAGAGTTCAATAACGAATTGTATTATAAGTAATAGTTCAATACACTCTAATTTTTTTATAAATGACCGAAGGTACTATTAACAATAGCGCCATTCAATATTTTATTATTTTTCTGTTCTTCTTCATATGAGTCTCACTTCGACGCGCGAAATAAAGATGTTATTGTTAGCCGCGCCCATAAGAAGTTCAAATAATTCAGAAACTTTCAAATAACTCATAGTTGAAATTCATTTAGGGACGCTATTGTTAATCGCGCTCATATTTTCTAAAAATTTGAAAAGACACGGCCAAGTAGAAAAAAAATAATAAAATAATTGAAATAATTTAGGGGCACTATTGTTGATAGCGTCTCCAAACTTTTGTAAAATTTGTAGGAAACATTGGACTATTACATATATTCCTGCTCATATTTGAGC
>CAXKVX010001890.1:0-47747 GCA_964058865.1 Eleocharis quinqueflora | reverse complement strand
CAAGCGAGTCACGAGCCACGAGCTTTTTGAACACCCCTACATGGTACTGATTTTTTTATTACTCGAAATATAATAAATAAATTACAACTAAAAAGAAAGATTATTGTGTGACCTTGAAAAATAGAAAAGTACAGAATTGACAATTGCATGCTTTTGGAAAAAAAACAAAAGCACTAAATTTGCAATTTAGTGCTTTAAAACTTGAATTTTCTAACAGTAGAAATATTAATAATTATTAATTCAAGAGTTGAGTTATATTTACGTAAATTTTTGTAGCAACTTTGGTTACATTCGTTGGGGTTGTACTTAGTTTTTTATCGTCGCAAGCATCAAGCTGTAGATATCCGAGTCTACTTTCATCGCGTCGAGTCTGATTAATGATCGGAGAAACGAGAGATTCAAATTTGAATTTGATACAAACTCGTGATAAAAATTATTAATTAAGATATAAGTAGAAGATGGTGTGAAATTTGACATGCACATTCCTCCGACCGCAAATCAGACTCGACGTGATGGAAGTAGATTCAGATATCTACGAGATAGCTTGCAACATTAAAAAAAATTAATTACATTTCCGACGAGGGTAGCCGAAGTTGTTACAAAAAAATTCAGTACGATTAGCATTTTTAGGTAATTTTTTGTAGCAACTTTGGCTACGCTCGTCGGGATGTAGTTAGTTTTTTTATCGTCGCAAACCATCAAGTTATAGATGTTCGAGTTTACTTCCATCACATCGAGTCTGATTTGTGATCGAAAAAACGAGCGATTGAAAATTGAATATGATGTAAACCCGTGATAAAAATTATTAATTAAGACATAAGTTGAAGATTGCGTCAAATTGAATATAGCCAAAGTTGCTATATTCGTGCGTAACCCAACGCTAAATAGTTATGACGCACAATTGGCGCAAGTGATCGTTAGAGAGAGCGTCAACTCTTCTATTCAATGAGACCAAACTTCAACAAATCTACTTAAGGAATGCCAAAACAATCAAGTTCAAAGTTGGCAAACAGAAAAGATTTCTGCTTAACCTCTGAAATCGGCAAAGTACCCAGAGATTCATATCAGGTAGCTATATTCGTGTGTATCCTAGAGATAAACCATTAAGATGCACACTTGGCATAAGGGATTGTTAGAAAGAGAGTCACCCCCTTTATCCAACGAGACCAACTTCCTAAAGGTACACATAATAACTACGTTCAAAGTCAACACGGGATGGCAAGGAGTATCATCAGCGTCATCACACGCTGTATGACGCCACATGACGCATGACGCATGACGCGTGACACCAGATGCTGCTTCATGATGCATGACGTCGTCGCATGATGCGTGATGTCGCCACAAGACACATGACACAAGACGCACGACGCAAGACACATGACACGCCGCATGACACATGACGCACAACGCGTGACACATTATGCCGCTGCATGATGCATGAAGGTGTTGCATGATGCATGATGTCGCTGCATGATACATGACGTCGTCGCACAATGCATGATGTCGCCGCAAGACGCAGGACACATGATTCATTACGCAGGACGCATGATGTATGATGCATGACGCAACACGCATGACGCATAACGCATGACTCATGACCTATGACTTCGCCGCATGACACATGATGCATGACGTCGTTGCATGATGCATGATGTATGACACACGACGCATGACACATGAGCAAGGCGCGTGATGCATGACGTCGCCACATGACGCGTGACGCATGACGTCGCCGCATGACGCATCAAGCCGCATTACGCCACATCAAGCCGAACGACGACACATCAAGCCGCATTACGTCGCTTCGTCGTGTGACCCCTTTTCGAAACAATTTTGAAAAGCCCAATAGGTTGACTGCCTTTCAGAAAAGTCATCTCATACCCAATTAGTTAGTAATAGATCACTTCTGTCCAACCCATATGACTCAACCCAGCACTACTAATTAATCATAAGTATCGAGGTTATCTCTCATGTAAATAATGGCATGAGCTTGCTCCTCACCAGTACTATTGATCCTCGAAACCTCATATGGTTAAAAAAATCCCTGAACATTCGCCATCCCAAACCTCCCGAGGTCCATGCGCGCTTAGGGTGACATGTCCACTCTTTCTTCATGTTCCTCGCTCCCTAGCCGGATGAGGGCGGCGAAAAAAGTGCCAACACTTGATGGTTTGAGAAGATAAAAAAAATTATTACAGTCTCGACATAAATGTTGCCGAAGTTGCTAAAAAATACCTAAATATAACTCAACTCATGAATTAAATTATTAATATTTCCATTATTAAAAAATTCAAGTTTTAAAGCAATGAATTGCCAATTTCGTACTTTTGGCTTTTTTTCCAAAAGCACTGAATTGTCAATTCATTGTTTTTATATTTTTCAAATTTACACAACAATCTTTCTTTCTATTTATAATTTATTTAGTATATTTCTAATATTAAAGAAATCGGTACCTGATACAATCTTTGGAGTGACATTCGATCAATCAACAGTAACCTTTGTTTCAATTCCACTTGTGAAAATAAAAAACTTAGGATAACTTCCATATTTCAAGAAGATAGTGTTCATTGTTCAATACAAATAACCAATGACATTTCACGTACTCGCATATCGCATAATTTTCGGGTTCAAGACCGACAAACACAAGAGAGAAAACAATGACACTTCAAAAAGACAATTCAACGTCGAGCCCAATCATTAATATACAAATGACATGAATAAAAAAAGCTCAAAAGGTTCAAATTTATTGATTTGAAGTATATTGGATAAGTTTGCATCCTATATTTGCATAAAAGGTAATTAATTGAATATTAAATATATTACTTTTTTATTAAAATATCGTTGTATTTGTTCTTTTCCGCGCTCCTCTGAAATCATGAGAGGGAAAGGCGGTTGGTTTGTGAATCGACCTTCTCAAAGGGAGATAGCAAAGAAAAAGAGGATATGTCACCTCAAACGTGTGTGTGCTTGATGATTTGATTAATACAAACATTCAGCACTTTTAGTTTTAACCAATGAGATTCTAAGATTCTAAGTTCTCATCAGTCATAAGCTCTTGCCATTATTTACCTATGCATTATTAGTCCTCGGTATCTATGTTTCTTATGAGATCAGAAAAGACACACAAAACCATAAAATAACCTTAAGAAAAGTCTTTGGATATTACTAACTGATTTAATTTTATTCCAATAGTTTTTATTCTAAAAGGTGAGGTATTTAGGGATTGCCACATTTATTTTATTTATTTATACATTTGTTTATTCATATATTTTATATATTGTTTGTTTGCATGTGTTTATTTATTTAATTATGGAATTATGATTTTTATAAGATTTTTGTGATCTTGTAGTTTTTAAGAAATTTCATGATTTTATGATTTTATGATTTTTTTTATAATATTTATTGAATGAGTTATATTCATGTATTTTATGAATATTATTATGACTTTCATTACCATAAGCCCTTTTAAGGGTTTTCATGATTTCTATGACTTAATTTATTTATTGCTTTCACATTCTTATTTTTTTAGAAAACACATTTTATTTTCTGAAAGGAGAGAGTTTAAATTCTATGTTTGATCATACATACAATATTATATTTTCATAATTTTGTAGTATTATATGACTAATGGAGTCATTTTAAAATACTTTTTTAACATCATGAAATTTTATTTTTAAAGGAAGATGTGCAAATTTACATTTCTATTAAAATATGATTTTATTTTATAATAGAATATTTTAAAGCATTTATTATATTTTCTTTTCAAAATAATGTATGTGAAAAGTCGTATTTTTGAATTTATATTTGATTTATAAATTTATATGATTTCATTTGCATTTTTTATGATAAATAAGGCTTTATCTGAAATATTTTACATGCATAAAAGGAGTTTTTTGCATTTTTATTTATTTATTTCTCCTTATGAAAAATAAATATAAAATCTTGATGCAAGAAGTGTTTATTTATTGTATAAATCTTTATATTCAATGTATTGCAATCCTTTATTTATGTTAAAGAATATTTTTAATGTATATACAATACTTATTTTTCATTTCTTTCATGAAATATGCATGTTATAAAGGAATTTTTTATTTAGGACTTTTTCATGAATTGTTTGTATTTAAAATATAATATTTTATATAAAATATATTTTTATAGAAGGAATTTTCAACATATTTTTTATTTATTTCTTTTCCTTTTAGAAAATATGGACCTTTGCTATTTTTATAAAAAAATATTTGTAAATTGGAAAAAAGAAATTTATGTTTATTTTATAAATTTTCAGATGAATGCATTTTATTATTTTTATATTTGCATTTTTAACACTTTTATCTTATTAAAATAAAGAAAAATGATGTTTATTTGCTTTTTAATTTTCATGTTGAAATAAATTGCTCAAAACATATGGAATATCATCTAGAAAGTTAGAACATGAATTTACAAGAGTTTGCATATTTTTAATATACTTTTTTGATATTATTTGCTATTTGTACACTAATTTACAACATAAAATATATTGAGATTTAATTTGGATTGTAGGATTAGATCAGGACATTTGAATTTGGGATGTCTTATCTAGCAACAGTCTTCTTCTCTCTCCTTCTTTTTCCTTCTTCTTCGACAAACCTTGACCGAGTCAACCTATGGTGGCGTCGGTGATTGGATTATCGGTAGGTCAATTGAAGATTACCTTTGATATTGTCTTGGTGAAGAGAATTGATTGGGCCCACTATCTGCACCTAATGCTCACCGGAGACGACGGAGCTCCACCATCCATCTCAACCATGATTTTTATTCAATTTTTTATTTTTACATCATTTTGAACTGTTCTGGATTTGGTCTTACTAAGCTCCAGAAACATGTTTATATTGATTTCAAGCCTTGAATTGGTTTAAACAATCAAATTTTATCAAATTTGGTCACTTTCAAGCTATTTGGTTCAAAAGAGTGAAGGTTTGAGGTTGATTTTGATTTCTAATGGCTCAATTTGGTTTCATTTTATATATAGAGCATTCACAAATATAATATAGCATTTGACAATCATTGAATTACTCAGCCATGGTTTATTTACTTTGTTTCAGTTCAATTTTACATCTTGGTTCAAATTAAGGCTGGTTAGAGTTTTCCATGGCCGACCAGACCTCAAAATCATCATACAAGTTTTATAGCATTCTTATAAACATCAAACAAATAGTATACAAGCATTTCAAAGCTGGATAAGCTTTAATTTCAATTTTTGGTTCAGTTCAGTTTTGATTTTGGCACAAGCTGAGTAGCAGATTTTCTTAATCTACAACAAGCGATTGAATGCATGAAAAAAGATTTGATGATTGATTTTGAACATCTTCAATTGAGTGTTGTAAGGCTTTAGAACATCTCCAATCAAATTAAACTAAGCCTCATTTATTCATTTCATCTTCCACTTCAACCTCGAGTGAGTTGAGATTGAGTCTTCAATTTAGTCAATTTTAAGTCAAGGTAAGCTTGGCCCCGGTGTCGTGGCACATCAGAGAAGCCATCAAAATGCTTAGATTATTAATTGAAACCTTGAATAGCTATTTCAATCAAAATCCGCCAGCTTTTCACTTGAATTTTCATGCTTGTTATTTGACTTTCAGATTCATTGATAATTACCATTGCATTCTCCTCACTCTCTTCTTTCGATCAGTACATTACTTGCATCCTAACTCTCAAGGAGTAAGAAGTTTGAGATTGACTGGAGCCCTCTAGTTCGTCGAGATCAAGAGGAGGTCAGCATGGAGGAGAAAAGAAGGACGTGTGTCAGCACCTAATTTGATGAGTTCATCTTCCCTCTCTTCTCCTTCTAAATAGAGTTTGGGCAGAGGTTTAAAACTCGAACATGTAGCTTAAGGAGTTAATGAGTCACTGACACAGTCAAGTTTAGGATCTCGGACAACGCCTTGATCAATGTGACCCACTTGTCAGGTTTAATGAGACACAAAGAGCCGATCTGTTCTGTTTTGTATTTGGGTGAACATGGTTCATGCGAGTCAAGAGAATGACAAGGCCTAGGACCCCAGTTGCGCTAGTGTAGACCAAGCTCTTTCAAAGCCCAGAACATGTATATTGATTCAAAATTCAATTTTAATTCATGCAAATCGGTTTTGAATTGTTTGAAGGCTCAAATGGTCGAATTTTGAACTCAAATATAGATAAAAAAATCTCAATTTTTTGTAGAATTTATTGATATATAATTTGACCATATTTTCTTGAGCTTTGACCCTTGAATAAATTCAAAATGTTATATATAATTATTTAATTATATGACAATCATGTTAATTGCACATATTATGCTTCAAATAATTTCTCCAATCATATAAAACACCTTATAAAATTATTTGAATGCGATAATTTTTAATAATTTAAAATTTTCAGCCATTAGCCACAAATTTTATTTTATCCGGTTGTTTAACTTTGCTCTCAATTTAATTCTTAAATAGACTTAATAGCAAATTTAACCCAAAACTTGAACTATAGTTCTAAACTCTTAATTACGCAGACTTTGCAAATGAAGAACATGGCTCGGCGAAGGATCAGATAAGACAATCCCGGTTTAGTTAAACCAAGTCCAGGTGAGGATGGTGAAAGGGATGTGACCCTGTGGGCACTTTTAGTCCGTCTATCTCAAGTTCTATTTAAAAAAGTTACAAAAAGTGTATTTTTTTAATAATGCAGAGTTAATATATCATCCTCCACTTTCTGTCTCCCTCTCACGTCCTCCGCTACGCGACAAAACAATTACGTGATACAGTATAAAGACTTGTAACATTTAATATAAAGACTTCTATGTTAAAATAGAGACTGTCAAATAAAGTATTATGTGTACATTCCCTGAGAAAAGAAGACTGTCAAAAGTATAAAGACTTCGAATGTTAATTATAAAGACTTTCATGATACAGTATTCATTGCATAATTAACAAAGAAATTACAAACAAATACTACATGTCTTGAGAAATGAAAATTTGACACTCAATATTTATTATAATGAATCCAGTCCAATAGTATAAAGACTACTACATTTGAGTATAAAGACTTATATTCAGTATATAAAGACTACTACATTTGTCGTATATGAATGACGTGTAAGAAAAACTTGTAAGAGAGAACAGTTAGTCACTTTCAATAATGTAAGATATTTTTCTCTGTCTGAATAGAAACTTAACCCTTAGAAAGTTAGAAGGTCGCTTAATTAAATATATGATTTATAGTTTCGTACTTTCTAAGTTTTGTCAGACGTGGTCACATGGACAGTCATATTTTGCTGTTGTTCACATGTGAATCTACATGTTTTATAGAAATACTTCAAAAGTCGCGACATATTTGTCTTTGAAATTAATCGTTTCAGTTTTAAAATGTGAATAATTGATATCTAAATCGGATTTTTTTTCGAAAACACTTCAAATTCGAAAAACTGGTAACCATTATATTTTGTAAATTTCGCCGTGATTTTATTAAAATTCGGATTTGAAATTGTGAGAGGTCAAAAGTACAAATTTGACAGTACAAGTGTAAAACTAGGATTCCACAACTAAAGCCGAAGTATCATTTGAATCATTCAATTTTGTGGAATCCTCCAAATTTAAATTGACATTATTAATTTAGGGATTTTTTTAGCTTTTTATATATACAAATTTAGGCGACACTTCTGAATTCTGATATATACTTCTCGATCTTCGAATATTTAATGTTATTTTCTTTTTGAACGAGTAAATATTCTGATCGTCTAAAATTTTAGGTGCATGGATCGAAGAGTTACGAATATTTGGCATAATGGCATTAGTGGATTGACCAAGGGTCGGGTCGGGTCGGGCACGGATCGATCCGGGCGGGTTCAAGGGTCCGACGGGTCACGGGTCCTCGGGTCTCAAGGGTCTCACGGGTTGGGTTTGCACGAGTCCAAAGTCCGAAAGGACAACCCGACCCATGAATAATATTATTGTCAAATTTGAATACTAAAATAATATTGTCAAATTATAAATAATTAGAAATATTATTGTAAAATGTGAGTTAGAAATAATAAAAATTAAATGTGAATTAAAAATAGAAGAACAAAAATTGTATTGTCAAATTTTGTTCAAATAATACTCAAATAATATTGTCAAATTTTGTTCACATAATACTAAAAAATATGTCGATTTTTTTTATAAATTAATAAATTAATTTACAATTGAAAATAAAAAAATGTAACTTAGATGTTATTAAAGAATAAAAATGTGAATTACAAATTGTATGTGAATTAAAATGTGAGTTAGAAATAATAAAATTTGATAAGAATAAAACTTGTTACGTAAAAAAATATAAATTTGAGAATTAAATGTAAATTGTAACTTAAAATCTTAAACGTACCTTTGCACGGATGGTGGATGATGAAATATTGTAATTGCGTTCCTTCTTTACACCGTCCCGAATAAATATAAATTAACAATTTAAATATTTAAACCTAATTAATATATCTAAATGTATTATATTAAACTTAGAAGTTATAACTTATATATTAAAATTATGAAAGTAAATTGAGAATTGAGTAGTGATTATTGAGAATTTGAAAGAGAGAATGAGAGATAGATGTGTGAAATAAGTGAGAGTGGAGGGTGTTATTTATAGAGAGGTATGGTGAATTTGAAAATTTGAATTTTTTTGAATTTTTTTGAATTTAGAAGTGACATAAATCATTTCAATCACGGGTCCAGGGGGGTCGGGTCGGGTCCGGGGGTTTGGGTCGGGTCTAGGGGTTGGGTTCAAGGGTCGGGTCTAGGGGTTGGGTTCAAGGGTCGGGTCCAAGGGTCGAGCACGGGTCGGGTCCAAGGGTCGAGCACGAGTCTGGTCCAAGGGTCGAGCACGGGTCGGGTACGGGTCGGGTCAAGGGTCCGGCGGGTCGGGTCTAGCACGGGTCCAATGGTCAAGAGGGCGTCCCGTCCCACCCAAAACCTGTGGGTCCATTTTTCACGGGTCGGGCACGGGTCTACCACGGGCACGAATCGGACACGGGTCGGACACGGGTCGGGTCACGGGCGGGTCCGCCCCCGGGGACCTTATCACACCTCTAAATGGCATGGTTCATCTTTCTTAAATTAGAAATAAATTTAATAGGTTTTAGAAGTTCAAGGCTAGATGAATACAAATACAGAGGCAACAAGTGGTCTTGGAGGTTGCGTCGGGGCCTATTGGGGGTATCTACCGAATTTTTTGTTTTTAGAAATATAATAAACAAATGTAAATAAAAAATTACGTTGGAAGTTCAAAATAGAAATGATCGGAGTTGCCAACTTCAGATATTTGAAAAAGATCAAATGCACGTTGCCAACTTCGAGTCATTATTAGTTTTTATTCTATTGTCGCAAGTCATCGTCCTGTAGATATTCGAGTCTACTTCCATTGCGTCGAGTCTGATTTGCGATCGGAGAAACAAGCAATTCAAAATTGAATCTGACGCAAACTTGTGATAAAAATTTACTAGTTAAGACATAAGTTGGAGATGAATCTAAATTTGAGATGCACGTTCCTCCGACTGCAAATCAAACTCGATGAGTTGGAAGTTGACTCCAATAGTTACCGTTCGATGACTTGCGACGATAAAAAAAATAATTGCCATCTTGACGAGCGTAGCCGTGTTGTTGTAAAAAATACTAATCATACTTAATATTTTTTTATAACAACTTCGACTACGCTCGTCGGGACCGTAATTAGTTTTTTTATCATCGCAAGCCATCGAGCTATAGATAATTAAGACTACTTTCATTGAGTTGAGTGATTTGCGATCGGAGGAACGTGCATCTCAAATTTGACTTCATCTTCAACTTATGTCTTAATTAGTAAACTTTTATCATGAGTTTGCATCAGAATTAATATTGAATCGCTCGTTTCTCCGACCGCAAATCAGACTCGAAGCGATGGAAGTAGATTCAGATATCTACAGCTCAATGACTTGCAACTATAAGAAGAAAGTACTTACGGTCCCGACGAGCGTAGCTGAAGTTGTTACAAAAACTTCGTAAATACAATCCAATTCATGAATTAAAATATTAAAAAATTTATTAATAAAATATTCATCGTACAAAACTAGATTTTTTTATGCTTGACTTAAAAAGTAAGAATAACATCTTTATCTCTGGATTCAAATCTTTGACAATGATGATCATATTTTTTAATGTTCACGTTGAAATTTGTTATCTAGACGCATCTGTTCAGAACTCCAAATTCTCAACCAAAAAATACTGAACACATGCGTTTAGATAACAAACGTGAACATGAACATTAAAAAATAGGGTCCTCATTGTCAAAGGTTTAAATCTAGAATTATAGATGTTATTTTTATTTTTTAGGTCAACCATAAAAAAGTCAATTTTTGTTCGCTGAATATTTTATTAATAAAATATTAATATTTTAATTCATGAGTTGGATTGTATTTATGCGAGTTTTTGTAACAACTTTCGTTGCGCTCGTCGGAACCTTATAGTTTTTTAACATCGCAAGTCATCAAGTTGTAAATATTCGAGTCTACTTCAATCGCGTCGAGTCTGATTTTCGATCGGAGAATCAAGTGATTCAAAGTTGATTCTGACGCAAACTCATGATAACGAATTACTAATTAAGACATAAGTTGAAGATGGAGTCAAGTTTGAGATGCATGTTCATCTGATCGCAAATCTGACTCGACGCGATGAAAGTAGACTCAAATATATACAACTCGATGTTTTGCGACGAAAAAAATTATTTACTGTCCCGACGAGCGTAGCCGGAGTTGTTATAAAAATATACTTAATATAATCAAACTCACAAATTAAAATATTAATATTTTTATTCATAAAAATGAGTGCAAACAACTTTCTGTTTTCAGCGATAGAAAAAATTGAAGGATGCACGAAGTTGCCAACTTCGTACATTTGGCCTATATCAAATGCATGAAGCTGGCAATTTCAATCATTTCTATATTTGGAGCTACCCATGTAACTTTTCTTTCTATTTACAATTTATTTATTATATTTCTAAAAATAAAAAATTCAGGATATCCTAAGCACAACTTTTTTATTATATTTTCTAATTAAATAAAAACAAAAATAAAAAGTTGAGACATTTTTGGATGACATATAAAAAACAGCATTAAATATACGGTTTGTTTGAACAATTTTTAAAATAACAACCTACCGATGTGGTTTTTTTAATTTATTTTAAAAATATTTTTTGGTGTATATTGTATTATTGTGTCTCTTTCATTTTAGTTTATGTTGCTGAGAAATTAATACAATAGGTACAAGTAACCAACTCAAATCTAGATAGCTGGTGGTCATGAAGGCGCGAATTTACATCTTCTGAAATAAAATATCTGATTGGTCATCTGATTCTCATCGCTGTCACATAATTATTATCAATCCGTACATTATTTGATACAACATCGCTCCAATACCGATATAGTAAAGCTGTCAATTTGCATTCTGAAAATTTCTAATCATTTCTAGATAGAAAGCTGATACGTAGATATCATATTTGATATCAACTAATGATATCGATTTTATTATGCACATTTAGTTGTGTTATCCTGCAAATTATTTGAGTTATTATGCATGTTATTTTTTGTACCGAAATAGTTATACATGTTATCGATTTTATTATGTACTTTTAGTGGAGTTATCATGCATATTATTTGAGTTATTATGCACGTTATTTTTTGTATTGAAATAGTTATAAATATTATTTTTTGTACTGAAATAGTTATGATATAACATTCATAATAACTCAAATAATGTGCAAGATAACTCAATTAAAGATGCATAATAAAATCGATATCAATAATTGATATCAAATGTGATATCTGCAAAACATTATCCTTCTAGATATACAGATTCGGAAGACGCTACCAATTACTAATCTGGTGTGCATCCTCTGAGACACCGATCCGATTTTAAAAGTCCAAACTATTGTGTGGACGCGTGGAAATATTTTCACCGTTCGATTTATGTACAGAGAGAGTTACCAATACATAATCAATATATTTAATGACACATATATGCTTTTTTGCATTATTTTGTATTGTTGACTGTTTAAGAAAAAATGAAAGTCACCAATTCTGGAGAACCTTTGGAGTTTTGAGTGCTTCTAAATTCTAACGATTTATTAAAGAAATTTCCCCAAACAATATCATCCAAAATTGCAAAAAGATAATAAAATAAAATAAAATGAAATGAAATGAAAGAATAAACAGCTTCCTAGGTTACTGTAACATCTTGTGATCTAGTAAACTGTTATTATTTATCAGTTAGCAAAAGGACACAAAAAAGTCACAGAAAACCTCGCCACCAGTACTTGTCTCCGATTAGAGTTAATAGTGGGGCCCTCCACTTGGGATTTTTTATGGAGGTATCAATGCATCGCGCAGCAAAGTCTGTGGCACACCACGTGGTCGGCAGCAGTTGGCATAGGGCTATAGGCTGGTTACTGGTAGACTCAGATGGGTCCCACAAAACGAGAGAGATAATGCTCCCGGCTACCAATGTACCATGTATGAATTATGATGTATTATTTTGGAGATAAACAACGGTTTAGAGGCTCTCAGATAATCAGATTGATCATAATCATATCATGGGCCAGTTTGGATTTGCAACGGTTCAGATTTGATATTGCAATGGACCACTGAATGATTGATGGATCAGCCTTTTTGAATACATGAGTTTATAAGTTTGTCTGGTTGAGTTCTCTCGGTTCATGTCACCGGACAAAATCATTTTGCAATTGACATTAGCAAAACGGAGCTACATGAGTTTTTTTTTGTAATTTTTTAATATGATTTATCATTTTTATAGGGAGATTTTTTTTGTGTCACTCAAAATTATGAAAATTATGAAAATGTCATTCAGTATTGATTTCTTTTATATTTGCCACTCAAAATTGATTGGCCCTCCTTTTATTGCCACATTTTATATTTTATTAATTTCTGATGATATTAAAAAATAAATTTTATTTTAATGACAAAACTATCCCTTCCTCACTCGAGACAGATCGAACCTAACTCAAGACTCACTCGATCAATTCTCTCTTCTCTCTTCTCTCTTTCTCGCACGATCCTATCTCTTGCACGACCACGTAACCCTAGAACCACTGTCCTCGCCGATCCATCGCGGCCAGCGACCTCCCTGCCTAAACCCTAGAACCCCACAAACTAGGATTTCTGTCGACTCGCATATTTCCAATTTAGCCTTGATTTGCTCAATGTGCTGCTTACTTGGTACAGGTAGTGGTACCTTAACCACTGGTAGCAGTGCTAGATTAGGCGATTTCGGCAGTTAGCGGTAGAACAACGAGAAGGGGCTTGTGTAGGGACATTAGGCGTTGTCGTGTCTTATCTTCAGATGGCTAGTCATTACAAGCAAACATGACCAAGATCCATGTCGTATTTTCTCTTAGCCATCAATAAGTCCAGTAAGTAAATTGGTACAAGAGAGGCCAGTATCTATATACCAGTAATGTCAGAAGGCAGGTTTACCACTAAAATCACCAGCTGTTTGAGGTCGATGCATGCTGAGATGAGGAAAGGGTTGGGATAGGAATGGCGAGAAGGTGGTTCTGGGATTCTTCAAGAGAGAGGATGGATCGATAGAGTAGTGAGTGAACTGATCGAGTCCTGATCGAGTCCAGTTATAAGTGAAACAATGGATTCAAATAAGCTGAGGGTATTTCCGTCTTTATTTTATTATTATTTTTAATTTCATGAGAAACTAATAAAAAATAAAATGTGGCAAGTATGGGAGCTGCCTTAGTTTTTAGATGGCAAATAAGAGAGAAATAAATTTTGAGTGGCATTTTTAAACTTTTCCAAGTTTTGAATGGCATAAAAAAATTTCTCTTTTTTATAAAATAATCATGTATATTTAAAAATCAGCATCATTTTTCTTTTTCTGAAAAAATAATAAATCTTGCCCCTCTACAACAGAAATCCTGAATCCGCCACTGTGAACATTAGTAGTATTCGGATGTTCTCATTTTCTACATTTATATGGGAGTGTGCTTGAATAGGAGTTGAAGACAGAAAAAAAAATATTTTCCGTCTCCCTAACTATTTTCCGTCTCCCTTACTATTTTTTAAAGTATAAAAAGTCAATAACGAACAAAAATATAAGAGTAGACTGCACTTGTTGTTATGAACGTTTTCAAGTGTTTACACTAGACATTCCAAATGTTTATACTAATTATTTCAATTGTTTATATTAGCTAATTCAGATATTTATACTAGTTTCATATAAAATCAAAGCACAAAAAGAAAAAAAACATATTCAACGAACAATTATTATTGTGACCACTTTTTATGGAATTCAAATTTGAGTGACGGTAATAATTAATGCAAGAACCACTTTTTCAACTAATTGTCTTTTTTTCATCATATATAACATTTTTATACTATCATTTTAGGTGTTTATATTATCATTTGAGATACTTATATTAGCTCTTTATGTGTTAATATTATATTTTCAGGTACTTATATTATCTTTTCAGATGTCTATAGTACTTTTTTAGTGTTTATACTACTATTGCAAGTGTTTATAATATCATTTTAGGTGTTTATACTATTTTTTCTGTTGATTATGTTGCCTTTCTAGATGTTTATACTATCATTCTAGGTGTTTATACTAGCAATTTGAAATATTTCTATTAGCCTTTTCAAGTGTTTATATTATTAATTTCAAAGTATTTTTATTAGTTTTTTTCACGTGTTTGAAAACAGATATTTTAATAGAGATCTCGATGTTTAATAGAGTAAGCACGCATCACACTACTCAAATCTGCCACCATTTAAATGTCATCTTCATCTCTAATTATCGATGTTACTCACAAATCTTGCCGGAGAGAAGATAGGAAGGAGAACAAACAAGAATAATGAGAGACAACATCAGATTGGAGAGAAAAAGAGAAAAATGAAACATGTGTTTGAAGTAGGAAGAAAGTTAGATGTAGTTGGAGAAAAAAGAAATAATATTAAAAAATAAAATAAGACAAAAGAAAAAGAGATTGATAGAAGAAAATGAAGGACATATCCAAGGAGAAACAAACATTTTTTCTTATATTTTATTATCACCGTGCTATTTTCAAATCTTTCATGCAGGGTTTCAAAGATAATTAAGCTTCACCGGATATATGGAAGGTAGTCTTCACTCTTGTGGTGCGTTCATTACCCTTGGATATGTAAGAGCATCTTCATCTTTGAAACTTTTGGAGTTCCTAAATAATTGCCACATCAGTTTTATAAATTTTATCTTTCTTTAGTTTCTAAACCTTTCATCCCTGAAACAAAAAAAATAAGAGTTTTTAATTGCCACATCAACAAATATTACTAGTGTTGTGAGAGATCGATCAATTTTAGCCAATGATTAAGTCACGTCATAGTTTATAAACTCTAGAGCAAAGTTGCTAAATAAGAAATTCTGGAGCAAAATTATTAAATAAAACACTCATCTACATTCCTGAAACTTATTTAGAAACTGTCACATCAGATTAGAAACTGTAAGAATTTCAGAAATGAAGATGCTCTAAGAATCTGGTTTAATTACAAATTTTGATCGAAACTTATCATTTTGAAACCAATTTAAGTCGATCAAATCATATTTGACCCGATTAAATGTAAATTCAATTTTTTTTCTTTTTTTTTTTACTACTGATTGGTCAATGCCTGCATGTACGAAGAAACAATTATCACATCTTAATAAAGTATGTGCGTAAGAGACCAATAGGGAGAAAATATTATGTGATACTGACAGATTAACAAGTTATCATTATTGGATATTAAATATTAATAAGGCAGCCATCAATCCCAATGGAAAAGCCAATTCATCAATTTCCTTTTGGGATATTTCCCATTTGACATGCTCCATTAGCAGATGTCAGATTAGAGATGTCAAATGAGTGATTGTTTAATCATTTTTCATTTGATTATGTGATAAATGAAACGATTATGATCAAAGAATTTTTTCATTTAAATAACGATACGATTAACGAAAATATATATTATTTCGTGATCGTTTGTTTCGAAGTTTCGTTTATGATTGTGTATTGTTAAAATTATTTTGATTTCAAAGAAAATGACTATGCTGCTAGAAGATGATGAAAAATGAGATGAATGATTGCTCGAACGAGGAGATGAAGAATTTGATTCTTGTGTATGGTTAGAATCGTCCATAACCGATTCCTGATTTGCTTTATTGTGATGAGAAATGAGATAAATGAAGAGCGAAGGAAATGAATTTTATTGTTTTGATCCGTTCCGATCGTTTTGATTTTTTATCTAATGAAACAGTTAATAAAATAAAATTTCTTAATCGTTGATTAAAAAAAAATGATCAACAAAAATACATTTTTCATTATCGTTTAACGGATCTACGTGAGATAGACATCTCCAATTTTATTTAGAGTAAACAACTAATAATCGACCGAAGGACTGGAGGATAGACATTTTTGTTTATATTATCTGTTAATAATATCACCAAACTTGAAATATTATACGATGTATGAAGAATCTAATTATGAGATGCATGCTTGATGCTTTGATATATACTAATAATTGTTTATGTGCTCAGCGTACCGGATACATGTTATATAAGAATCAACAAAATATTTATATATATGACTTCTTCTTTTTAGAAATTATGTTGAATAAAAGAATAAAGAACAAGATACATAATTATAAATTTCACTGAAAAATAAAATTGAACTTTTGTATGTTTCTTTGCTTTAATCGGTCAATGAGAAAAGATTTTTTTAGTCAAATATTGCATTAGAAAAAAAAAATCAAACTATCATGTTGTAATATTAACACTTTATTCGTCGCTCAAATCTTTCGATAAACTATATTTTTATATACACTTGAGAGGCATCAAATTTCTCAATAGATTTTATTATAACTTTTATTGTGTGTTGACAATACAACGTATAATTTGTGACGTCTTAAATTTATACTCAGTTTATAATGAGATGATATCGCTGACATGTTGGCTGGTTTAGAGTGGTCTGCATGATAATTTGATTTGGAATTCGGTCGTTGCACAATTTTGTTGTTGTTGACAATATTGTCTTTAGTAAAAATATTGCCTCGGATAAAATAGTAAAAAAATTTAAAAAATATAAAATTTGGTCCCTACATAGGTTTTAGTATGGACAACAATTTCAACGGTTCGGATCGGCCGTTTTTGGTTTGAAATTCGAGATAAACATCCGTTAGCACGATTTTGATTTTGCTAACGTTAGCCGGATTATATATATATATATATAGAGAGAGAGAGAGATAGGCTATCGTGCTTTATAGTGCCAAGGTTCTTATGGCATTAGACCCTTTCTCACCGTTGGATTTAAACTTTCTAGCCATTCATTTGGGTGCCTTCTTAATATTACGAACGTAATGGTACTATTCCCTCTCTGGGTACTTTTCCCTTTTTATCGCCCATACTAAGTCCATGTCTCCCAAACTTCAAGCTTTTCGGGTTCAATTTATCCCCTTCGATAATTTTTATGACCGTTCCATCCCTGTTTTCCTAGAAATTATGAAAGAATTTAGAAAGCCATGAAAGATACTAACTAGAAATCAAAAGGAATAACCTTAAGCTCTGATACCAACGGGAAATCGCGCGGAATCTAGATCGGCTTAAGCTCTCGGACAAATTATGTACTGGAAACTTAAGACTTAGAGAAAATTTTAAAAGCTGGAAACTTGATTGTTTTATTGAACTGGAAGAAGTAAGCTTTCAGATATCTTCTGATGTGCTTGCAACTTCCCAATGAGTTACATTATATAGACTTAGATGGAATCTCTATAATTTGCACCGGGTGCTCATTGGACCCCATCGTCATGCAAGATAAAGATGTATCACTAACTCTTGTCTACCACTAAGCATACAAGATGCGTCTGCACACTTGACAACATTTGTAAAAGCAAATAAAAGCAAACCACCCAACTAAAAAGATGCGTCGGCACACTAGACGACATCTGTAAAAGAATAAAGTGAAAATCCACTCAGAAAAAGTAAAGTCACTCAGCTCTCTTTATAAAAAGTTAGTGGTTATCCGTAGAACCCCGCCAAACTGGTCCTTAATTTTAATAATAGGCATCTCTAAAATTTTCCAACAATGTGTCATGGCATTGAATAAGTGCCTTAATGCTGACATCCACTCTTCCTAACATGTCGTTTGCCCAGTTATCCTTTGTGGCTATTGAAAGGAGTCTTGCTTTCTGTAAATACTTCATAGCAATTAGTATTGCTATTTGCCTGCGTGTTGCACCGGCTTGCTCCTTGTATAAATCTGATAGTCTGCCAGTTATGGCATTATCTTCGTCTATAGTTCGCGGATAACATGTGAAGGCATTTTCAGTGCCCTGCGAATATCGTGCCAATTGTGCGTTTTGCCCATATAGTGATTCCCACGCTTCTGTTTGATCCTGCGAATAGCGTGCCACTCGTGAATCCTGCTCACATAGTGATTTCCATACTTCTGCTTGAGTAAAAGCTCCCTTAACCCTTCGTGTTTCATTGTTGATGATGAATCTTAGCCCTTCCATTTATGTAAAAATTAATAATAAGAAAACACACTTATTAGATAAATGTGATGATTTGTTTCTGCGGTCCACCACTTCCGCAATAAGAATTTATGACTATTAGGCCGTTTTTCGGCCTATGAGAAGATTAATTTTCTCAATGGTACTGCTCAGTTCACGAATAACCGATTCCTGAGGTGCTTCGATTACTTCGTTAATTGCACTTTCTAGTTGTACCAGAATGCTTGAGACTTGTTCATCTAGCTTAGCACACATCATGTTAACCGCCAATCTTGACAATGAATCCGCCATAACATTGAGCTTGCCATCAATGTGCTCAAAGTTTATTTGGACTCCCGTTCCCGTAACGAAATCTACAAAACTAATCCATCTTACTCTTGACAGTTTGTTCTATGCATATTTATTGTAAAAGCTAATAATAGCCTGACAGTCTGTTCGGAGGGTTATCTCCTTCTGATCAAGATAGTGAATTTTGAGTGCCTTTAGTGTTTCCATGCAAGCGTGTATTTCTGCGTCAATAGTTGACTTCACGATCGGGAATTTCCTGCTTGCATAAGCACAGACTCTTTCTGTGCTTCTAGGGTCAGTTTTACCCTTCTTCCACTTACACACATCGCCCCAACCGTCCATGCAGCCATCTGTCTCAATTACAATATAAGAATTGGGAGGTGGTAATTCCAAGTCTGGTAGGTTTTGTACCAAATCCTTTACCTTTCTTACCAACTGGTAATCTGAAGGTTTCATGCGTTTATCACCATGAGGATTGGTCTTTGAGTATAATGGTCCCAAAAGTGTACCAAGGTTTGGAATGTAGTTTCTGGCATAGTTTAGTATGCCTAGCCATGATCGTAACCCTGCCTTCTCTTTCATTTTCTCGTCTTCAAAGGTTATGATCTTCTTAATGATATGCGGTTGCAACTTGATTTTTTTGTTGCCTATTATTGCTCTAAGGAATTCAATTTCCTTAACCGCAATCTTCATTTTTGTGGGCGAAAGTACAAGCCCATTTTTCTCACAAATACTAAGCATTTTTTAAATATGCTCAGCATGTTGTTCTTCATTTTCTGAGAACACCAGTATATCGTCTATGTAGATGGCTATAAACTCTTCTGTGCCTCGAAAACAATTATCCATTTTGCGCTGAAAAATTGCTGACGCATTCTTCAATCCAAAAGGCATGACCAACCATTCGTATAATCCGCCTGGAACTACAAATGCAGTCCACTGTATCGACTCTAGATCCATAGCAACTTGGTGAAAGTCGCTCTTTAGACCAAATTTGGAAAATATTTTACTATTTCCCACTTTCTTCAGGATTGTGTTGATACCTGGAAGACTGTACTGGTCTTTATGCGTGTTATCATTGAGCGTCCTGTAGTTGAATACCATGCGCTCCTTGCCTTTGACCTCCTTCTTTATGACCGAGTCTACGGTTGTTCCCGAATTCACCATTATCGCCATAGTTCTATGTTTGCTTGAACTTGGCCTGATCACTCCAATTTTTAGCAATGCTTGTATATGCCTGTTAAATTGCTCGCGCATTGCTGGTGTTACGTGCTTCAGGGGCTTATCCTGGATAGAGATATCCGGATTTATGATTTCAAGCTTACACTTGATTTGGTTTCTTCCCCAATGTTTTAAAGGATCATCACCAATGAATCCTTGTTCCTTCAATCTTGAAAGTAGCGTGTTGAATCTTCGTTTAAAGTCAGGTGACTCTTCACCACAATTATACGCCACTGCTTCTCTTACTTCAATGTACTCAAGCTCAGAAAGTTCAAGTTCTTCTAGGTCAACTTTAGAAGCTACTTCAGCATCTACCCTTGTAGTGATTGTGGTTACTTTTTTATAAAATGTAACCATTTGTCCTTCAATTCGCAAACCACCTTGCATGGCCCTTATGAAATTGCATCCCAGCAACATCTGGATGTTTTCCTTCTCTCCCATTGGGAATGCATACGTAAATGAGATTCTAAATTTGTTTTCCTCAATACTCATCAGCCCATTTTTAAGCTTCAATTTTGCTATTTGCTGCGAGTTGACCCCGTTAATTTGTATAGGGTATGCGCTTTGCTCGAGTGCTTCTTCTGGCACTATCTTCTGATTTATGCAGCAAACTGTTGCTCCTGTATCCAATATTGCTTGCACCTTAAAGTTTTTCACACCTGAAATCTCCATTTGCAACTCGATATTGCATAGTCTGTTTAGTACCCTCCTGCCCCTTCTTGGATCAGGTACCAAAGTTTCAGCTTCTTCATCAGAGATTTTGTTTACAATATCTGGTTCTCTGATCTTAATGCCTTTGAACTGGTGCATCATTTCATTGAAGACTTCTCCTTCGTCATCATTATCTTCAACTACAACCTTTATCTTGCCTTTTAAATCATGATTTTCAAGGCTTTTTGCATCTTCTTGCAGTTGTAGAGTCTACAATTGTTCTTCTAATTTCTCGTTTTTCATGAGCAGATACTGGGTATAGTCCAATAACTCTTTTATCAGCTCATCTTTCCCATCATAAGCCCTTACATTCTGGGCCTTCTTCTGGATCTTTCTTCCAAACACAAATCTAGAACACATAGGGCACACTGTTTCTCAGCAAATCATGCAATTAGCCTTCATGTTTCTGTTCGTGATTTCTTTACAGCATACACACTTTTCTTTGTTTGGTGGTACTGTTGAGTTGTCCTTCCATTCGTGTTTACACAACAAAATTTTTTCGGGAAGGTTTGGGTATGACCTCCAGTTTAACTCTGGTGCACTGGCAGTCGTCATGTAGATTTCTTCAAATGGCAAATCCTTAAGGTTGGCCATTAACGTGTTTGTGCTCCCGACTTCTCTTTCAGAGAGAGAGCAAATAGCATCGCTGTCGGGTTCATTTTGGTCTACCGAGATGATGTCCCATTTATCATCTAGATCCAAAATTTTCACTATCGCTGCCCTTACAATGTTACCATCTTTCTTGCGACATTCTCTTGCGAAGTGACCTTCTTCCCCGCAAATAAAACATTTGCATTTTCAGACTTTATCCGCATACTTTTTCTTAAAAACACGCACATGTGATTCATGCGGTTTTCCACGATAGGTCTTGGCTTTTCTTAAGCCATACTTCTTATTATTCTGATAGTAATCAGGGATTGGAATCTGGCTACAGAAAGATAGGTCCTTTAGACTTCTCTGAACAGATGCTCTCTTGCACTGTTCTGCCAGAAACTGATATGAAAAATTAATTCTTGGCAACACACCAACTGTGCTTCCGGAGTATTTCTCAAAATATGCCTTCTCAATTTCTTTACCAATTAATGGTGACATCTTTCGGAAGAATTTCTCAGAAAGTTCAGGCGAAATGTACATTCAGCCTGATTTAGCAGCAAGATACTTGTAGTCATTCATGTAGCTAAACAAGTCCTTCATGCTGTCACTTGACAATCTTTCAATGTCATTGTAAGCTTGATCATGTTCTACTGTTGAACCTTGGTAAGGGTCTTCCAACAAGATCATTCTTCTGATTTGTGAGATGACATTTTGAGGGTCATCTGTAATATTTACTAGCTCTTCATATTCCTGCGGATACGCCATCCTCCATTGAATCCATGTCTTTTTGACAATATCTCCAAGTAGGTTTTCAATGTAGATAACCTTACTCTTATTGTCATCCCAACTTCTCTCGTTCACAAGATTTAGAGTAATACATTCCCATCTTGAAATTGTATCACTGTACTGCCCAATATCGTTTGGTAGTATTAGCATTACTCCTTGGTTTGCATGCGCTGAGGGTAATTCAAACCTATCATTGTGTTGTTTTGAAAATCCACCTTTCAAATTTCCAATTCTTGCTTTGATTTGTGGTACTTCAATATTCTCTCTCCTTGTGCCTGGTGGATACATTACAGGACCCATTGTAGGCTCTGTGGGTCTTCTAGTCGATTCAGCTGTTGTCGTTGAAAGGACTGTTTCAATATTCTTCGTCAGATTATGAAGTGAGGGATACTCCATGACTGCGGCAAACACCGATTCCGAATTTTGATGAGCCGTGGCTATACCACTACCCCCACCAACTTTCGCGAATGAGTTTACTCAATCATTCTCTGTATCCTCATCTTCGCTGTAGTGATCCCAGATTGGACCACCTTCTATCACAGAAGTAGATTCCCTTGGTAATGATGCCAGTGTCATAAGCACACTTAAACTGTCATCATCTGACTGGCTTTGTTCATCCCAATCATCACATGTCATCATGAGAGCTAATTCCTCCCCTATGATTTCTTCATCGTTCTGTCCTATCATTACCTCCTCTGGTGGTGCAGTTGCTGAATAACCACCAAATCTTACTGCTAAGGACCCATCAGTTCTGGTCCTTATCCTTGCTGTCTGAGGATTCTGTACGGCTGGTGCTGTTGCTGGCTGTATTATCCATTGTCTACCTCTTAATTCCTCAGTTGACCTCATCTGGCCTAGAATTGCTCGAATCCCTCTTCTTGCCAGGTGCTCTGCCACTCTTTCCACATTATATCTGAAGTTTGTGTGGCTGGTGTTTGATAGCCTTCCTATCAACGATCTTGAGAGCAGTAAATTACTCTCTCCACTCTGCCAACCATCGTAGCCATGCGTTTGTATGACGACTTGGATGTGGTTGTTGAAATCATGAACACTTAAGGTCATGTCTGGTGCTGTATACACCAGTTGCGTACCACCTGTCAGGTCTATCTCCATGGAACTGATTATGGCCCGATCATCAGACCATCTTGTGTCTCTTAAAACCACTAGGGCGTTTACCCCAGCGTTTCTCCTATGGAGTGCATATAATCTTATCATCACAAGTCCAATATGCAGATGCTGCAACCCTTCTTGTACCAACTGGTTGTAGCTTTGTTGTGAGATAAATGGTAGCTCCACCTGAGCTCCATCTGTAACTAGTACTCTTTCATCTGAGTAGTGTTGGTATACTCGATGATTTCGTTCAGACCATCCAGCTTGGTATAAGGTCTCAACTGGAACTTGTTGAGCCCTTCTGTACTGTGAATGGTTGAGCTCAGCGTCCGGATTCAGTTGGGACTCTAGACTTCTTCTGTAACGCCTTTTTCCTAGCATTCTCCTTTGTGCTTCATGTGCTAATCGGCTTCTTAGCTTATAGCCTCTTATCTGATCTTCGACTGTGGGGTTTTGGTTGTTGTCTTGGCCGGATATACTTGGCCTGCCCACTGTTTCTGTTCTTGTTTGACTCATTTTTGGCTCTTGACAGAGTCAAATATTTCTTTTGGATTTTTGAAAACAAAGAACTGTCTTGTTGTTTTCTTGATTTTTCTCACACTGGTTTCACCAAGGCTAAGTTTCTGCAAGCCCTTCTGTAAATCGTCTATGGATTGTGCGAGGTTCTCTGTCTCTGGAACTCTGGTTTTCGCGGCCTCTAGCCTTCTGATTGCGGTTTTGCAATCTTCCAGATCTTCTTTGATTTTGACCAGCAGTTGGATTATTGTGTTGTTCTGCTTGATCAATGCTGTTGTGGCTCCTTTCGCAAATTCGGCTGGTTTCAGGAAATCGTTTGCCGGTTCTTCAATCATCTCGGTTGCCTTTAGGGCTTCTTGATATATTGAACTCCTAGTGGTATTACGCCAGTCGTTCATAAAAAGTTTTTAACTCGGCTGAGATTTGGCTTCGGTATCTCGTAAAAAAAAATTGTCTTGAGAATTTGCTCAACGTTTAACTTAATGAACTTCCTAAGAAATCTGGTTAAGATAGTATACTGACTTTCGGTTTTAAAGCTTTCTAGGTCCACAGTTCAGGATTGGTCATGTTTTAGTATTTGTTCGAAAGTACGAATCTTAAAGCAGGGGTTACACATCTAATGGTTCAGTTTTCCCAGTGCCAAAAGTCCTTTGGCATCATAGTGCACCATAACATTTCTCTATATATATATATATATAGAGAGCATGGCTAAAATAATATGCATAGTACACCACATTTTATACTATGCATATAGATATATGTCATTAAATTGATATTTAAGTTGCTCAATAAATTCTTCATATCAAAATCTTGTAGGAAATAAAATTTCGTGATTTTTAGAGCTTTCTTGCTATTTTTTAAATATTTTTTAAAAACAGCCCAGAAATGACACTTTTGTAGTATTAAATCTGGACTGTTTTTAAAAAATATTTAAAAAATAGCTAGAAAGCTCTAAAAATCACGAAATTTTATTTCCTACAATATTTTCATATGAAGAATTTATTGAGCAACTTAAATCTCAATTTAATGACCTATATCTACATGCATAGTACAAAATTGGATGTACTATGCATATTATTTTAGCCATGCTCATATATATATATATATATATATATATATATATATATATGATGTTTGAAGGCAACCTATTTGTTCGAAGCTATCCCTATTGGTGTTTTGATGGTGATGGGTGTACCAAGTAATAAAATAAACCATGTCAAGAGCCATTTGCAGGTACCTGAACTTTCTACCTACGGATTTTCATAAAAAAAAAGGTACCTGAACTTTCCTGTTAATATTTTTTATTAGTCTGAAATCAAGATAAGGAAGATATGGTAGATAATGTTTCTACAGTGGCCTACACAGCATGACAATTTTAATTCTTTATGCCTATTTTAGAGAATAATTTTTATCTTTTAAGACAATAAAAAATGTTATCTATTTTATGAAGGGAAAGTCTTAGGAACAACTTTTCAAAATGCAAAATACAACATTGATCCTTCAGAATGCTATCAATTTGAAATTGTTGTTTTTTTTGCATATTATGTAAGGTTATGACTATGACACATTATGGATGCATTCCTGAGAGTTCAATATCAGAAATTAGTATTTGACAATTGAAATACAACCCCCTCCAATAAAATAAAAGGATCATAATATATCATTAAAATCAACCATTCCAAATGAAGTTTTTTCCCAGATATTCTGATTTAAGCTAAACAGAAAAAGCTCCTCAACTAACAAACAAAACCAGATACTTTATTAATCCTGAATTAGTCATTTCCACATCCTGATCCAAGTTATCATGCATCAAGGACAAAAACGAATTGTAAAAAAACATCTATCTGCACTGAAATCAAGAATTTAAAATCATTTTGTTATATATATCACAAAGAAATTTATTTAAATCAATCTCTCGTGTGCAAATTCAACTCTTCATTGACGGTCAAGGCAATATGCTTAGTGCTAACAACATTCTCCTCCAACTTCTCAAGCCCCTCATCTTGTTCTGTGAATCATCAGGTAAGAAATAAACTAATTAGTATTTGAATAAAACTAAAAATTATTTGAATGCAAGCATAGGCATCCATGTGAGGTTGTGATACCACCAACATATCTTGTGCTAGTGCTACTATTCAATGCATTTCAGTCTGCATGCTTATCCAGATGCAGTAGGCTTTCATGAATAACAATAATATAATGGGAGCTGATACTTAGAGATACTATATTTGATACCAACTATTGATACCGATTCTATTATGCACATTTAGTTGAGTTATCTTGCATATTATTTGAGTTATTATGCATGTTATTTTTTGTACCGAAATAGTTATACATGTTATTGATTTTATTATGTACCTTTAATGAAGTTATAATGCACATTATTTGAGTTATTATGTATGTTATTTTTTGTATTGAAATAATTATAAATGTTATTTTTTTGTACTGAAATAGTTATGGTATAACATGCATAATAACTCAAATAATGTGCAGGATAACTCAACTAAAAGTGTATAATAAAATCGATATCAATAATTGATATCAAATGTGATATCTACGAAACATTATTCTAATATAATAATCCTTTACCACCTCTTATACAGGCTTAACTACATGAAAGTTAATTTGCTGCAGTTACGCAATTCTTTTATAGTGACATTGATAGTGTTCATCTTATCTTAAATTATAAATGGGCCATGACATATGAGGTGAGAAAGCAATCAACACAACACCGTGAATTCCACTTGTTATGCCCCTAAAATGTCATCATTGAATATGTCAATTGCATATCAAGAATAAAACTACCAACTAAATTATATCATATATCAATATTTTTATTTAACTCATGCCACGCAAGCAAGATTATATATAGCTTTACTTTTAATTGTGGGCATATCAGGCAAAATATAAAGCGTTGAAAAATTTTAAATTCTTAATTTGCCTTGAGTCACTTTGGTTTTTGAAATCGTCAAAAGTGAGAGATTATTGTACCAAACAATGTTTCTAATTTATCGATTTTGCAAAATCAAACTTTGATTTTAACACCTTTCTCATTAGCTTTTGTTTACATTTTAATTCAAGCAACGATCTCAAGATATTTAGATGATAGAGACTTGAATGTAAAATTGAAGAAGAAAAATTTAGAACCAGCAAGAATAAAGAATATACGCTTAAAAATTTCAGGTGATGTGTTGAGAAAAAAAGTGTAGAGCTCATCGTGATCTTTCCAACACTTCGAAAATGACCTCAATCAGAGCTACAGATCAAAAGTTATGACTGTTTTAAGAACTGAATCAACCCAAACAACACAAACCGTTGTGCAACGATTTGAGACAAAAACAACCAGAAAATAGCCAAGAAAAAGCCCAACCAGAGCCAACCGTTACAGAAATTTTCAAATTTCAACGATAATATTTTCTCAAAGTTTCCAAGCCAAACCATTATGTAACGATTGAGGAGATTTTTAGAAAAATTCCAATTCCAACGGTCGAATTTATTGGAATGTAGTGCCAATCATTATAACAGTTGTTAAACCGACATAACGGTTCAGAACGGCTGAAGTTTTTGCCCCACCTTTTCAAGCTCTAAAAAGGGAATGCTCTCAACCCTTCTTCTCAACTCTTGCTCTCACATTTCAAAACCATTTTGAGAGAAACCATCATTACTCTCTAGAGCTAAAACTTAGCCAAAACAATTGCTCAAAATCTTAAGCTCATTTGTTTAAATTAAGGTAAATTAGTGAAAAAGATTGCTTGGTAGTTATTGTATTATTATCTTTTCTTTTCAATATTGTAACTTTGTTTTTTCGTTGGTTTGGTGCTCCACCGATGTGAGTAAGCGAGACCAAGTTTGACATTGTGTAAAGCTAGGGTTGGTGCTCTACCAGTGTGTGTAAGCGAGACCAATTCTGAAGTTTAAATTCACTTGTATTGTCAAGTGAATCGGCTCGACCTTGTTATCGCGTCGGGGGGTTGAAAGTCTCGAAGAGT
The DNA here is from genome assembly GCA_964058865.1 of Eleocharis quinqueflora. NCBI lineage: Eukaryota > Viridiplantae > Streptophyta > Magnoliopsida > Poales > Cyperaceae > Eleocharis > Eleocharis quinqueflora. Next base: position 19,985 of record CAXKVX010001890.1, on the reverse strand, counting down.
AGGATCGTCGATATCCGAACTCCTTAAAATCCTTGTGTCATCTTGGATTGCTTTGTTTGCATTTTATAAACTATTCTCTTTGTTTTCTCTATTAATTTTGTTTCAAATTTGCTTGTGCTTGAATTGGCTTGAATTGGTTGCAAATTGTGGAACTTACAAATTAACCCATGACATTTCTAAAATTGCTTAAATTAAGCCTTCCAAATCTCTACAAAGTGGTATCAGAGTAAATTGAACTTGATAAATAAAGTAAAATTTAATGGCAATAAAGATCCAAAATGGTACTTGCTAATAATAGTAAACAACCACTCGTCTTTGGCCAATATTACCAAAAAGAGTGAAAATCTCCACGTCATTAATGCCCTACTTTATTTTATTGATGAATCCATATTTGAAATAATATATGTAGTTGATTCTAATAGTGTCTTTGAAATTTGGAATACTCTCTCAAAACATTTTGATCGTGATTCAATTTCAAAAGAAATAAATTTAACGAATCAAGAACCAATTTCAAAAGAAGATCAACCAAAGTTGTGAAGGAAGAAAAGTCTGAGACACTCGTTGTGGCGATGTGTCTGGCCAACAATATGATGCTGGGCTCACCCGTCATTACATTGAGAGGCAGGGACATGACAAGTCGTTGAAACTTTTTATTGATCTTGTCAGTGAGACAAGGTGTTGACTTGACGGGACGAAGCGCCGGAACAAATCTGAAGCTATTTTCGTATATATCAAGATGCACGATTTTGGGAAAGAGTCAAGAAACACCCGTATGCAATCTAAAAAAGAGATGAAATCTTCTCCTCCAAGTATCCAAGAACTCAACTAGTGATTGAGGTAATTTTTAGTGATTTTAGGATAGCTAATTTCTCTCAACTTGAGATGTAGATCCGTGTGTGATCTTAATATGAAATCATTTGTTTTGATTTGATCCGTGAAGAATCCTAGTGTGGGATTCATGTGTGATTAAAAAAATTTGTTTTGAATCATGGAGGATCTTGATCCTTAGAGGATTCATTCTTGTAAACATTTATATTTAGTGAAATGGTCCCGGGTGTCTTTGTGGACGTATGCAAGCTCAACGGTTGAACCATGTTATATATTGTGTCAATTTCTCTATCCCTTATCTCTTTACTTTCTTTGCTTGATTTGAGCTAGTTTTGCATTATTTTTGAATTGTGAATTGCTAAGGAAAGATCTTGGTAATTGAACTGTTTTGTTAGCTTCCACACTTGTACTTGTACTTGAATTGAATTGATATTTCTCATTTTTTTAGAGACTTTAAATTCTACAATTTCAATATAGAGATCAAATTCAACCATTTGAATCAGTTATTTGAACTTCAAAATTTGAGTTATGAGTGCGATGTATCTTGATGATATACACAAAGTATGATAACCTCATTCTTATTTTATATATAATTAGTCACAAAAAAATTCCATAGAAGATTTTATTTTCTTTTAAAGATGTGTACACTAAGTGGCTCGTTTTTCAGTCCAACATGTTTTTTTATTTATCATTATATATTTTAGTTTTAGTTGACGATGTTTGTAGTATTTTTTTTCTTTTCTTCTATCATGTATAATTTTTTAAAAATATTTTTTATTAAGAGCAAAATTATTGTACTTTGTAAGTATGTAATTTGTGATTTTGAACAGTTGATTCTTTTGTCAATGTTATTCTTATTGCAAAAGATTCAAAATTCAAAAGTCCAAAATCAGTGCTTTGCAAAAAGATCTACAAGAATCTGTAAATTTCGACATTAATCTTTTGTTTTGTCTTGCTTAAGATAAAAGATACAGCTTATTATGAAGTATGCAAATAACATATTTTTTTTTGGGAGTTGATACATAGATACCATAGTTGATACCAACTATTGATACCAAATGGATTTCTCCATTTCCAACTGGATATTTCCATTTCAGCCAAATTCTCAAACTTAACATATTTCACAAATCTCCCAAATTTTACAATTTTCAACCAATTTGCAAAATACAACAAATCCAACAGTTAAATGTCACAAAAAGTACATAAAAGCATAAGATTTAAAGTTTGAATTGCACAAAACACTACATAACAACATAAATCTTCAATTTTCATAAATTTTCATTTGATACGACCATAAATCCTTCAAAAATAAAAAATCATTCAAAAAATCATTCACAAACAAATAAAATGCATAATAATGAGTAAAGATGCATTATAATCAGTTTATAATTTCTGATAACAACAAAAAAAATAACATGCAAAAATGCATTATAATTGTACTAATTTGCCTGTTAATATTACTAATATGCATAATAACAATAAATAACGTGCATAATAAATCAGTAAACATGCATTATAATCAGTTTAGAGTGCTAACTTGCATGATAATAGTACTAAATTGCATGATAATAGTGTTAACATGCATAATAACAATAAATAAAGTGCATAATAAATCATAGAAAGAATATGAAATCTTACATGAACTTCAAATGAATATTAACATGCATAATTACAATAAATAAAGTGCACAAATTATGCAACTAGTTTTAGATGCATTATAAAATAAATAAGGTGCATTGTATATAATGCAACATGCATAAAAGAAACATATAATTATCTGATGGTGCCTTGTCAGATCCTTGTTCAGAAAGAGTGCCTACAAATATCAAACAAATTAGATGAGATGCATGATAAAAGATGCAAAGTGCATGATAAGTAGTTTGAAGTGCACAAGAAAAAAATAACTACTTGTTTTGGAACCAGAACCTTCTGGTGCAGTAGTTGTCTCCTCAGACCTTGACTTGGAACCAGGAGTGTTGCCAGCAAATTTATCAACTATTTCTTCATCATATGGACCTATAAATATCAAACAAATTAAATAAAATGCATAATAAAATATATAATGTGCATGATAAGTAATTTTTATTGCAGAAATTAATATGTAACAACCTTTGTTGGAACCTTCTGGTGCAGCAGTCCTAATTTTTACTACAGAAAATATTTTTTACTCATCATCCATTTTATCCACCAGAATACTAAATTAGATGCATTACAATAACTAGTAGATATATTATAACTAAGTTTAATAACATATCCACCAAAATACTAAATTAGATGCATTATCATAACTAAATTCGATGCATTATAACTAAGTTTAATAACAGATCCACCAGAATACTAAATTAGATGCATTATCATAACTAAATTAGATGCATTATAACTAAGTTTAATAACAGATCCACCAAAATACTAAATTAGATGCATTGCAATAACTAGTAGATGCATTTTAACTAAGTTTAACAACAAATCCAACAGAATATTAACTTAGATGCATTAACATAACTGGTAGATGCATTATAACAAAGCTTAATAACAGATCAATAGAAAATAACAGTAGTCTAACATAAATCACATATTTAGATAAAAAATGTCTATTAACAGATACTCTTAAAAATAAATTTTAGATGCATGATAAAAACTAGTAGATGCATGTACACTAATAAGTAGTACATGAATAACATGTTTAATCAAAATCTAGGATTAGAGAATCAAAATCATAACAATGAAATTAGTATATGCAAAATAATCACTATTAGGTGCATTATAACTAGGTTTAATAATCACTAACGCTTCTCAATCTACCATTTGCATTCTTTTTAGAAGCACCGAAACTCCTGCTTCCAATGATCACAGCGTTGGGCCTCAGGCGCTCGATCTCGAGGCACAACCTCTCCTTCATGTCGTGATCCTTGACAGCGTGAATCTTGAATGGGATATTCGCATCAACCAAGGGTTGCGCCAGCTCCTGTGCCTTGGAAGAGGTGAAAGCGTCGAAATACTCCTCCCGCTTTTGTTTGACCTCCTCCGACGAGCGCCGTACAAGGATCAACCAGGGGTTGCGCTAGCTCCTCTTGATCGTCGGCGATTGAGGTGTTGATGGATCCCCAATCGATGCCGTACAAGACGGAGGTGGGGCGCACATGCAAGAGGATGATCGAGTCGCCGGGGCGGAGGTAGTTTTGCACGACCCAGCGAAGCGCATATGCGCTCTCGTCGCTTAGATCAACGACGATAGCGATATGACGGTTTGCGGTAGAGATTGTGAACAGGTTGGGATCCATTGGAGGAGCTGGAGTTTAGATAGAAAGACGATGGAGAGTGATAGATGGAGAAGGGTTGAGGAGATGAAGCTCGATTGTTTGTTGAATTGGATAAATGAAGAGCGCCAGTCGAAAAAATTGAGTTGTTTCTGTGTTGCACGAGTGCGGGTGCGGGTATCGTATCGGATATGGTGCAGGTGCGAGGATACGAAAATTTTAAAAAATTACGAATACGGGTGCAGATATATATATAATAAAAAAATAAGAGCATGGCTAAAATAATATGCATAGTACACCACATAATGTACTATGGGGTCATTTGTATTTAATTTGGTCATTAAATTGATATTTAAGTTGCTCAATAAATTCTTCATATCATAATCTTGTAGGAAATAAAATTTCGTGATTTTAATTGGGCTTTCTTGCTATTATGCAAACAATTAATTGGTGAAGTGCGAGTAACCAACAACACCTGCTGCATTTTAATTGGGCTCATCATGCTAAATCTATAAAGATGGGTTGCGATATATAATTAGAAATTAAGCATAAAGATTTATAATGACATGTTGTCAAGTTTCACGTTAGATTAAAGATCAACGATTCAGATAAATAATACAGAAATTTTCTTTGAATTATATGATTAACGATCGAACGTTCATTTTTAATCCGACGATTCATATTAAATTTCACAGAGAGTCGAGAAAAAAAAAATCCGCAAAGAATACGATTCCCAAGAGTACCATGATCAATTATTGAATAATAATGGGCCTTATTATATCTTCGCAATCGGCCTTAATCTAGTAACGGTACATCAGGGATCTCAACCCAAAAACTGTTGGGAAAAAATATGATTTTTTTTTTTTTTAAAACTTTACTCAGCTCTGACCCAAGAAAAATCAAGGAAAAAATAATGTAAGTTTCATATTTCAACCTTTGCGCCAACTGGCACATGTGTCAAGTAGCTGGAATCAATTAGTTGAATTATATATTATAGTTAATATTTACAAAACAACAAATGTAAACACAAAACATAAGCTCCATCTCTCAGTTCTTGTTATGTAAAAACAAAAAAATAAGCTCCTCTCCCAAGTTTTTTTTTTGGAGTGCTGTAGCAGCTACCAGTTAGAAACAGATGGAAACAAAACAAAAAAAGAACAAAAACTACAAATTGAAGATTTTGTTCCTTTTCTTTCTTTCTCGTTGCTGTTGTCTTTCTCTGTCAAATCCCATCTTTGTTTACTCATCATCATTTTCATAAAAGTTCTAATCGTTTCAAAGTCACAGGCTCCTCAAAATTTGTCTGTTCAAAATAGATTAAATTTTTGTAATAAGAAAGTTCGAACTTCTCTTCTGCTTGTTAATTTCCGCCCCCTCAATTAATTAATTATTATATTGTTGTTGCTTTCTTTTTGGGGTTCTCAATCCCACATGATCTATCAACGATAGAGACAGACAAACTGCTCAATTCTTCAGTGAAGCCCCCAACTGATAAATTTAGGAATCTAGGGGCGACTGGCGAGCATGGATAGGGTCGGTTTTACATGTCTTCAGTGTCTTCAAACAGTTCTCTTCAAATTTACTGAATTTTTTTATGTTGTTGTTAGTTATAATAGTTATATAATAAGTCATAAAAATGTGTAAATCATGACAAGTTTATGTAGCAAGTCAGAAATATGTGTAAAATATTGACAAGTTTCGGTTCAAACGAATGATAGTCATGCCTCATTCTGTCATTCATGAGGATGGCCTTCATATCCAGTGTTGCTATTATCTGAACATCAATCCAAATAGTATTTATATCTTCTATTATAAGATGTTTATACCTTATCATCTTGGATGATGGTGCTGGATTTTGCCGATTCTAACAGTGTGTACTATATATAAATTCAAGGATGTTAGTGTATCTTTGTTGATCCAAACCCGATCCTAACTGATAAGTTTTGAGACAAAGAAACTTACAGATGATGAGAATAATATTATTTTCAGATGATTTTTATAGTGAGTTGTACAAGTCCTTTGTAGGCGATTTTCTGTGTGTTGTTACCGCAGTTGGTACAGTGACGGTTATTTGATAGAACAACGGCTAGTTACTAAAATTAGAAACATAGGTTGAGAGCCAATTGTCTAGAAAAGATTGGGCTCTCTATTTTCATCAATTAGCCTATGGTAATCAATTTTTGAGGCTAATCGGTTCCTAATTTTTTCATTTCTCAAGACTAAACATCAACTCCACAATGCAAATATCCAAATTAACTTGAAATTTTTGAGGAATGACACTTCAAACTTGATAAATATCTCTAACATCAATTTTCTCCTTGCAGGCAAATTTTTCGAATTTTATTTTTAGTTCTTTTTTGTGTGGTGGTGGAGCAAATTAAAGAATCGAATGAATATATCCTTTTGAGGAACTCAAAACGTTAGGAAAGGAACAGTACCGACTACTGAGCAAGGTGATATTCTTGAGCTTTCTGTATGCTAGCTCATAGTAACAGTAGCTTCAAAGCCCTCCTGCCCAAAAACACCATTGCAGAAATCGACAAGGTGAGACGACGATTCATCTGGCATGGCCACAAAGAAGGAGCACTTGGTAGGAGAGGTCTGAACATGATCGCCTGGTCCACGATCACTAGGCCGAAAACTCAAGGAGGTTTAGGAGTCCGCGATCTGCACCTAGCAAACATTAGTCTGATGCTCAGATGGCCGTTCAAATGGGCGACGGCTGACACTACTTGGTGGTACTGGAACAGGGATTCACCCTAAACCCTAAACCCTAAACCCTAAACCCTAAACCCTGGGAGAACACAAGCCCAACCCCCTTTTGGAACAGTATCAAAAAAATAATCCCACACTATCTAGCGTGCACCAAACGGATGAATGGAGTAACAACCTGGATTAGAACTCCTAGTGGTGCCTACTCGAGCAAGCCAGCATACGAATTCCTAATCGATAGCCCCTCCATATCCTCTGAACACTCGGGTATCTGGCACGTGCCAGCACCGCCAAGAGTACAAGTGTTCTCATGGTTACTCCTCCATAACAGGCTAACAACGACGGACAACCTGGCAAAAAGAGGTTGGATACTGCCAAACATTTGCCACCTGTGCCATTCAGACAGCGAAACTGCCTCTCACATCTTCAACGATTGCACATATGCGAAATCGGTTCGAGCAGTTATCGTTCAACAACAGCCAGGCAGTCAGCTAGCCCACCTATACACTAGCTCAAACTCACGAGACCTCCTACTACGCTGGCAAAACTCTTTCTGGGCTAAAACAACAAACTTCATTATATGGCGTGAGCGTTGCCGAAGGCTATTCGCTGAGAAGTTCCAAACTTATTCAACAACGGCCAGAGAAGTTGAGGACGAGTACTCTAATTGGTTCCATGTCGCTAGTTAGTTCTAACGTCATTTGCAGCAGAAGGGGTCAAAACAGGTTGATCCCCCAAGCGGAAGTCTTCTTTTTTATTTTTTTCATTACATAAAAAACAGAGTTACATGTACATAAATATCCTGTAATTAACTTTTATTCAATGAAATTAGGGGGGATTTTACTCCTTCTTTTCCTTTAAAAAAAAAAAAAACAGTAGCTTCAAGGATAACGCATTCTATTTCTCAATCTCATGGCAAGGAAGTGCTTGCTAAATTCTGGTCCATTTATTTGGACAAACTACTTTCAGCTGTTGTAACTTGTAAGAAACAAAAAATGACAATGGCTGTGAGGTTGCAGAGGATGTCCACAGACAGAACCCTGATGATTCAACAACCACTTATATCATGTTACCAGTTAATATGAGGGGCAGTGATAAGTGGGGTACAGAGGTGAGACAGTCTAAGCTACATGAGATTAAAAAGGAAGCCGCTGCCAGGGTTATAGACTTTGTAGCGGACTACCAGAATACACCTTTCCTAGGCAAACCGAAATTGATTTAAATAAAAAGTTTTAGGAACGACTAACGAGCACTTCTCCCTGAAGGGTTATCGGTAACTTGGATTTTCAAATAAAAAGTTTTCACCTTTTTTTTGTGCCTTTTGTTTAAAATTTCTCTCAATCCTAACCCAACTTGAAACATCAAAGTTGCCACTGAAATTAGTTCCGGCTCTTACTGATTTATTTGTAGACCTGTAGCTGAAAGTACTAATTTTCTTTTCCGTTTTGTAGGATTTCCTGGTAAATTTTTGGCGCAGCGAGTAACAGTACTTTTCTTGTTACTGCAGGCATGTAGCGTGCAGCGATACCCCGAAATTCTCAGAGTGAAAGGCCTTGTTTCATTCGCATTGAGTTAGTGAAAACTACATGAAACAGATATGAGCTACACGCCTACACCAAAGACCATATTGTTAAACAGGCCCTCAATATTCCGGATCGTTCCTCGCCTCAGCCCAAAACCGCAAATAAGCAAACAAAACCGCAAGTTCCTAATAAAAGTAAATAAAAAAAACAAAGAAAAAGGATAGAGAAGAAAGAACAAAAACCGTGCGGGTCCCTTAGTCCAGTCCAGCAATCGCAAATCGATCAACCAAATCACGCGATTTCCAGCCATGGCCACCGCCTCACCTCCACCTCAACCTCAGCCTCCACCTTCCTTCGCCTCATCGCGATCCTACGATCTAGAAATCACCGTGATCTCTGCTAAGCACCTGAAAAATGTCAATTGGCGCCACGGCGACCTCAAACCCTACGCTGTTGCTTACCTCCACCCCGACCGCCGATCCGCCACTAAACCCGACGATTCTGGTTCAACCCGACCCGTTTGGAACGAGCGCCTCTCCCTTCCCCTCCCCGTTCCCTTTTCCCCTCACGACCCTACTCTCCTAACCCTTGACATTTTCCACTCCAAACCCTCAGAAACCCCCAAACCCTTGGTCGGATCTGCTCGGGTTCCACTTAAAGACCTGATTGGTGAAGATAATTTTCTTTCTTTCAATTCTTCTAATCTGATCAAGACGATCAAGCTTAGCCGCCCATCCGGCCGCCCCCAGGGCAAGGTAAGAATCAAGCTTTCTATTTGCGAAAAACCAGCACCGCCACTGCAGGAACCAAATTACCAATTTCCCCCTCCTCCTCCAACAAATGTTTACTATTCAGTCCCTCGTGATGCCTATCACTCCTACTCACCACCATCACCACCTACATCACAGCATATAATGCCTTATTCCCATTATATCAATTATATCCCTCCTAGACCATCCCAGTACCCTTATCCCAGTTACTCCGGTCACTATTCTGCTTACTATTCCTCCAATCCTCCATATTACGTGGGGCCTCCTGCCAGAGCAACACCACATGGACCAGTTTCCGCACCAGCATCTTTACCAGATCCAGCAAGATCATCCTACAATCGTCCAACTGGATATAGTGGGCTATCTGCTCCTGTGGATTATACTCCCCGGCAATCATCTTATGACGACATAAGTAATAGTGGTAAATTTGGTGCTGGGACTGGACTTGCAGTAGGTGCAGTTACTGGGGCATTTGGATTTGAAGAAGGGATCAAATATGAAGAGGAAAAGATTGCTGGAAAGGTGGAGAGTGAACACGGCACCAGAGTTCTACCACTTGGACCAGTTTCCGTACCACCACCTTCACCAGATCCAACAAGATCATACTACAATTGCCCAACTGGATATAGTGGGCCATCTGCTCCTGTGCATTATACTCCCCGACAATCATCTTATGACGACAGAAGTAGTAGTGGTAAATTTGGCGCCGGAACTGGACTTGTAGTAGGTTCAGTTGCTGGGGCTTTTGGAGCAATGGGTCTTGAAGAAGGGATCAAATATGAAGAGGAAAAGATTGCTGGAAAGGTGGAGAGTGATCATGGCGCCAGGGGTAGTTACAGTGAATGCCGTACAGACTACTAATCTTAAGTCGCTTCCAGTAAATTTCTTATCCTTTCTCCTTAAGAAGCTATCAAGGATTTTTTTTTTATTCTGTTTTAATTTTTAAATGTTTTATCTTATGGTGTGGCTTATCTATATATAGGTTTCATTTATAGTCAATTGGGTGCAGATATTTATCATTTATAATGATAATCGTATCTTAATATGCAGCTTGTAATGATATGCTATCATGTAACCATAAAACTCTAAAGTTGAGGCCTGTTTTACACTTGTTGATTAATGATAAGTGCATCTTAAAATATCCAGCTTGTAATGGTTATATGCTACCTTGTAACCATAAAACTTAAAAGTTAAGACATGTTTTACACTTGTTCATGTGCTTCTATTTTCTCGTGGCTACCCTTTTTATTAAATACCATCAGTTGTCATTATTTCTGCATTTAAATACCTTTTTGCCCCCAAAAGTACATACTAGGAATTTAGAATTACATGGAAATGTTATGGACCTGCTTTGCAACTAAGTTGGAGAAAGATATATGTAACCAGGACTACATTGTTCAATGAGATTCAAGGCATTCATGGTGAATGTCTGAACGGTACACTGGAAAATAGTCTTGTACCTGACAGTTTTCCAGCATAAATTAAAATCATGCATGTCTTTGGACTTTGGTTGGTACTAGTAAGTTGCCCACGCGTTGCAGTGGTATAGTAGTCCAAAAAAGTAATACAAAATTTGAAACCAATTTTTATCCAAAAAGTTTGTAAAGAACTGATTAGCAATCTGGTCTTTAATATTGCACATTTAAGAATCGATTACACATAGAGTACAATTCTTTTCTTATTCAGTCTTAACAATTTAATGTTACTAACATCTAAATTTAAATATTTTTTTTTTTGAACTCTGGAAGTGCTTCTAGTTTAAATACATATGGTACAGTGTCATTATTGAAGCAAGCACATTATTTCTCTTTATGCTATATTTTATTATTTTCTGTGGGTTTTACAGTATCAGATACTGAAGTGATTGATCATTAACAAATTGTTGCTGTAAAAATATCTATTTATCTTGACTAAATCTAGCATGATATGCTCCAGGAAATGTAATTACAAATTCCCCTGGCTCTATAAAATGATACTGGCACCCAAAAGTGAATCTTTAAATCTACATTGTGATTCTCTGATCATATTACCAAACAAGCTCCTCGTAGAAGAACTCCAAAATGTCATTACACGAGTTTAGCAGAAACTCAAAGATACAAACAAATCATTGTACATAGTCTTTTTTTTTGGAGAGAAAAAAATCAATATACTCTGATTACATTATATCCTCGTCATGAAGGCATAACTACATACCATAGCAGGAAGGTTGATATCAACGGATTTGTAACTTGACCAGAAATCTGTTGTAACAAAACAATTATTGTCAAGTCTATACCCGGGATTGCGTTGCAAGAGTGAGATCGGTAACCTGTTTTTTTTTAACACTAGATTACAGTTCAACTAATAAGATGCAAAATTTCAATTCACTCTTAACTTATTCTGTCAATTTTTTTTATCCGACTTATGAAACATTTAATTCAAACTTCAGATTACATTTCATATCATGCAAATATGCATTGAAGGACAGCAAAAGTAAAATATAAGATCAAATGCTTTTGCTTATGAGTTATTTTTTTGTTATAGTGCTAAGATGCAGATAAGATGTATATCAAACCACAAACTGAGATACAAAGCCCCATACACCAAATCCCGTCCAGAAAATGACAAAGAAGCACTCGTATCGCTTTCTTTTGATACATTACATTCTAGGACAGAATGCACATTATCATTACATTGTAATAACTTTTGCACTGGATTCATGCTTTTAATATAACGAAGGCACACATGATAATTTGAAATAAGCAACATTCCTAACATACTCTGAAGGCTAAATTGGTATACAATTACCCATAAATTTATGTGTACCTGATACAGAACCTCTATAGTTGGAACAACTAGGGATAGTCTAAGGGACCGGATCAGACTTTAAAAGAGTCGTGCCTAGAGGGTAGGGATAGCAATGGGCCTAACCTGCAGCTATAATACTAGATCCAAACCTGATCTGTCATCCTAAAAGTTATACCTACCCGCCTGGGCCCAAATCAAATGGGCCCAAAATTCAGCACCTGCCTGACCAACGAGCCAGACCCATAAGCCCGAGCCTGCCTGCACAAGCCTGCTCGCGCCTGTGGGCTGTTTAACCTGCCCGGGCCCAAAAAGCCTGATATAGAACTAAGCATTCAGCATGTATTAAAACAACTAAAGCATAGTTCAAAGAGAATAACATATATAAATTTAATTCAGCAATCAACAATAAGCATTCAGCAGAAGCATGACAACTAAAGCATCAAAACAACTAAAGCATCAAAACAACTAAGCACAGTTCTAATAAATACAAAACAACATTAATTCACCACAAAATATAATTAAAACAAACACAGTTCCAGTTTGCTAGAAAAACATCAAAACAACTAAAGCATGAAGCATGACCAGCAGACCAGCAACAAACTTTCACCTACAAATTAACAAATATGAATTTTAAGAAATAATTAAAGCATGAAGCACGACAACAGAAAGACATAAGCTCAATACCTTCCACTGAAATCCAACAAAATGATCAAACTCTAACAATAGTTATTCCTCAACCTAACAATAAAGAATTACAAAATTATACATGTCATTTGGCTCATACCAAATTAGAATTTCAAAAGTTACTAAAACAAAGAAGATTACTCTTTAGTTTACCTCAATGTCATCCTCAATGAGCATGTCATTTGGCTGATATTCACTGTCATCTTCATCATCTTCATATGTTTTGAACACGTTGCGTTTTTCCAATTCTGCAAAGGAAAGAATTATTAGTTGATAAAGAAACAAATTGCATGTTTAATTACAAAAAATGATACAACAGATTTTACCTTCAAACTCAATCCTTAACCAATTTTGAGTACTTGCTAGAGCTTCAACCAACTCTGGTTTAAGTCTGTGTCTTTGTGGGTTAATAATTCGACCGCCCATGCTAAAAGCTGATTGGGAGGCAACGATTGAAACCTGTATTGAAAAAATATCTCGAGCAATTTTTTGCAAAGTGGGAAATTTGGGTCCATTACTCATCCACCAAGTGAGTACGTCGAAGTTTGGTATTCTTGGAACTAAATCTTCTTCTAAGTAATGATCCAACTCCGTAGTAATATCAATTCTCCTTTTCTTTCTTCTTAGAGCAAAGAATTCAAAATCCTTTGGTGCATCACCACTATTTGGTTCCTCAATATGTTTCTTTGAGGCTCTTTTTTGATACTCCCGAAACAATTGATGGCACACATCAACAATTTTTGTAACTTCACACTCATGATTATCACCATAAATTTTTTCATAGTAATAAACTATGAGTTCCATCTTAAACCTTGGATCTAAGAGAATAGCAATACCCATGATACTATGAATTTTTCTCCAATACTTTTCATATTTACCCATCATTTTAAATGCCATTTGTGAAACCATCGGATCAGAATCTAAAAGCCATTTTGTTAAAGCCAATTTTATCTCACAAATATTTGCAAAGTAGTGATTAGCTGTTGGGTATTTCTCTCCAGAAAATAATTCTGTTGTAGTGTAAAAATTTTAAGCTTATCACATATTATCTTGGCTTTCTCCCAATCTGTTTCGGATGGCAAGTGTTTGTATTGCGCATATCGCAATTTCAAACGTGGGAAAACATCCTTATATATTAGAGCTATTTCTAACATAGTATATGTTGAATTCCATCTTGTTTTAACATCGTAACATAATTTTTTTGTACTACTAATACGTAATTGCCTAACTGCCTCTTCAAACTTCTCAATTTATTTTGGGAGTGCTAGACCAATACACACAACTTTCACGAATTTTTTCCAAACTAGAAGCTATTACATCTAACCCATCCTTAACAATTAAATTCAAGATATGCGCGCAACAACGCATATGTAAAACCTCACCACCCAACAAGAGTTCACTGTTTTCTAGTTTTTTGACCAATGTTTCGACAACCCCATCATTGACACTACAATTATCCACTAACTGTGGATAATTTTAAATCCAAATTCCAATCTAACAATACCTTCATTAAGTATTCCACAAGAACTTCGATCGTATGTGGTGATGGTACATGTTGAAACCTACATTAGCAACCAGCAAACACTTCAAAACCTATAGCCTAATTTATATCTGAATTTGAAAATGTAAAATGAACCAGAAAGAAAATGGGCAGATCTGAATGTACCTCAATAAGCGTTGTTGGAGACCCCATGAATGATCCACAAAATGGGCAGTAACTTCCATATATGACTTCTTTTGATTGTCGACAGTCCACATATCGGTAGTTATTGCCACCCTACCTTCATTTTTCTCTAATAACTCTATAGTCTTCTTCATTTGACTCTTATAGAGTTTAAAAACATCAGCTCTCACCGTGTTTCTAGTTGGCACTATGAACAACGGTTGCATACTATTGCAAAAGACCCTAAACCCTATCTGGTCAACAATGGACAATTGATGCTCATGTAAAACAATCATCCTCACTAGATCAGTCCTACACACTACTTGGTCAAATGTATAATTGGTTATGACAGTTTTTCCCTCAAGTCTTTTGGCAAGTAGCAATTTTTGCAAAGCTCCAGGATTTGAGTGCTTACATTTTCTTATACATTTTTCTACGTGAGAGATCAAGTGTCGTGTACCACTATTGGCCCCTCCTGCAAGTTTACTCTTGCAATAGTTGCACACAGACACAAGCTTACCATCAATCTTCTGCCTTTTCATATGTTCCCATACCCAAAACCTCAGTTTTGTTGTATCCAGATCAAGACTGACCTCTCTTGGAGTTTCAGGGGTGCCCTCCCTCGATGTTGCCGGGGTGCCCTCCTCTGGGTCGACATTTGCCTATTAGATTGGAAAACAACACATATCAGGACTGACCTCTCAAATGAGTTAAACAAAAAATCAATGAGTTAAACAGAAGAGTAAAAAAAGACAGATCACAGTCAGTCACAACAACAGATCACAGTCAGTTCAGTATAAGAAAATCAATGAGTTAAACAGAAGAGTAAAAAAAGACAGATAACAGTCAGATCACAGTGCCTGCAGCCTTTCTCTGTCAGATCCTTGACTTCTCCACAGTTAGATCACAGTCAGAGCAAAAAAAAAGAAAAAAGACATGAATTCAGAACCCTTTCTCTATTGCCGAGGTGCCTGTTCTGATGCACCCTTTCTCACCGAGTTAGATAGAAAATCAAACAAAAAATCAAATAAGAAAATCAAACACCCTTTCTCTGTTGCTGAATTTGAGAATCAGTTCAGCAAGTGAAAACTCGAGAATCAAAAGTTATACCAGAATCAGTTCAGTACCTGACTGTCTGTGCCTGACTCGAGTTGTGCCTCAATCAGTGCCTTTATCACTGGTCGTGGAGTGTGGGCTATGGAAACTCGAGATGGTGAGGTGAGGAGATGGAGACGACAGAAAATGGAGATCGGCGGTTGAGGCCTGAGAGAGAGACTCAAGAGGCTAAGAAAGAGAGATCGGCTGCTGAGGCTCTGAGAGAGAGATCGGCTGCTGAGGCTCTGAGAGAGAGATCGGCAACATAGAGACTCGAGAGGCCTAGGAGAGAGAGATCGGCAGCTGAGAGAGAGTTTCTAGGGTTAGGCGACTGAGTCGCTGAGAGAGAGAAAGCTGCGCGGCTGAGAGTTGAGAGGAGATATTTTCTAAGTTAAAGCTATATATATGTTTAGATACAGAAAATCACGCATCTCAACAGATCACAACCCACAGAAATCAGCAGCAGCCAGCATGACCCAATAGTACTAATATTATCAGCCCACCTGATTCCTTATGGGCCTATTCTCAAGCCCATGCCTTACCTGGTCTGACCAGGTGCCTGACCTGATATGGCCCATCGTAACTCTGGGCTAGGCAGGTAAAGCTTCGGGCCGGGTGGGTTTAATCGGGCCACCGGGCCACTGGGCTTTGTTGCCATCCCTGCTAGAGGGCCTACGAGAGAACCGGGTAGGGGTGTAAATGGATCGGGTTGGTCGAGTTTCGTATAGATTTTTAACTCGTTAGATATCATTCGGGTTGTAGTGTTTTCAACCCGTAACCAACCAACCAAAAATAAAAACCATCGAATTCATATTTTATTTAGGCGGTCGGATTTTGCGGATTTCGCAGGTTTCACAAACTTCAATATTTCATACAATTTTTTTAATGATACAAAAGTAAAAGTAACAATTGAAAATAATTTAAATAACACATTGGCGTCAATTTGTACTAAAAATTAAAATTAAAAAGTTTGACAAAAAATATACATTTAAGCTTGTGATGAAAATCGAATAAAAAACTTTATTACTAGAAGTATAATTGTCTAATTAAATATAAAATGTCGGGTCGGATTTCACCGATGTTTTATTCTAAAATCTGTGCTCACATATTAGATGTTGGGTTTGACAAAATAAAAACCGTAACCAACCATAAAAATCGAAATTCGCATTTTTTCGGGTTGGATTGGTCGGATCTGTCGAGTTAATCGTAACTGTGGCTTTTTCATAAAAAATATGACCGTTACATAATTTTATTGGCTTTTTTGCAGCTCACAGTTACGTAACTGTGGCTTCAAAATATGACCGTTATATTTGTCTCGTTTGAATTTCAGACCACCGTTGCGTAACTGTGCCCACCGTTACGTAACTGTACATTGATTTTCTGCATCGTTACACAATTGTGGCCTACGTTATGTAACTGTACTCATCGTTACAGACTGTAGTCCATCATTGTGTAACTGTGAGTACAACAAACTGTGTTTCTTGCTATTTTCAAGCTCGCATTCAATTGTTTAAATAAATTCAAACATATAAAATTTTAACCTAAGACACAATATGTCTTCCATCATGCTTCTTGCTTGCTTCTAAACTTCTACTTTGATAGTCTAAGCTTTGAATGTGTTTAGAGCTCTTCTCGCATCTTGTTTGCTAGTATGATATTGCTCATTCAAATATCTAAAACAAACTCAAACAAAATAAACGATTAAATTTAAATTGTTTTGGAAATCGTCAAACTAAAGAAATTATTTAGGACAACAAAAATAACATGCATATCTATTTCAGTATCAAAATAATCTACATATATAAAGGTTAAACATGTCTCCACAGTACTCCACAGTGCCAATCGCCAGTAAACATAACAGTGCTCTTTTCCATTTTTTCGTGCTATAGTGCTACAGTAAAAGCACTGTAGCAATTTATTTTTTTCCCGATCACTTTGTTTTTTTAAACATAACAGTCCCATTTTTCGTGCTACAGCATAAGCATAAACACTGTAGCAATTTTTTTTTCCCGAATATTTTTTTTATTTTTTGCGAAAATTGTTTTACCCGTTTTTTTTCTGCAGCATTTCTTTTTCTCGATTTTACTGTAGCATATTTATTTATTTAATTTTCCCCGAATTTTTTTTCTGCAGCAACTTTTTGTAAACAATTTTCTCGATTTATTTTTCCCCAATTTTACTGTAGCATTTTATTTTTTTATTTTCCCGGGATTTTTCGCTGCAGTAAACCACTATCATGATACTTGGTACTTAGCCAAATTTGAGAAGGGAAGCACAAACATTTTCTGGTTGCGAAGTTTGCATCAGATTATTTCGGATTGCTTTGAGCGGATTTTCCGAAATTTGATATCGCTTGATAAGGTTGTTCGTGCTCTCTCTAACGATTGCTTACGCCTCTTGTGCGTCTTAGCGGTTAAGCCTGGGTGAGCGCACAAACATAGCAACATGACACATGATACTTGGTACTTAGCCAAATTTGAGAAGGGAGCACACACATTTTTTGGTTGCGAAGTTGCATCAGATTATTTCGGATTGCTCTAAGCGGATTTTCCGAAATTTGATATCGCTTGAAAGGTTGTTCGTGCTCTCTCTAACGATTGCTTACGCATCTTGTGTGTCTTAGCGGTTTAGCCTGGGTGAACGCACAAATGTAGCAACATGACACATGATACTTGGTACTTGGCCAAATTTGAGAAGGGAGCACACACATTTTTTGGTTGTGAAGTTTGTATCAGATTATTTCGGATTGCTTTGAGCGAATTTTCCGAAAATTAATATTGCTTGAAAAGGTTGTTGGAGCTCTCTCTAATGATTTCTTACACCTCTTGTGCGTCTTAGCGGTTTAGCCTGGGTGAACGCACAAACGTAGCAACATGACACATGATACTGGCAAAGTTTGCATCAGATTATTTCGGATTGCTTTTAGCAGATTTTCTGGAATTTGATATCGCTTGATAATGTTGTTCGAGCTCTCTCTAACGATTGCTTACGCCTCTTCTGCGTCTTAGCGATTTAGCCTGGGTGAACGCACAAACGTAGCAACATGACACATGATACTTGGTTCTTAGCCAAATTTGAGAAGGGAGCACACACATTTTCTGGTTGCGAAGTTTGCATTAGATTCTTTCGGATTGCTTTGAGCGAATTTTCCGAAAATTAATATCGCTTCATAAGGTTGTTGGAGCTCTCTCTAACGATTACTTACGCCTCTTGTGCGTCTTAGCGGTTTAGCCTGGGTGAACGCACAAACGTACCAACATGACGCATGATACTTGCAAAGTTTGCATCAGATTATTTCGGATTGCTTTGAGCGGATTTTCTGGAATTGGATATCGCTTGATAAGGTTGTTCGAGCTCTCTCTAACGATTGCTTACGCCTCTTGTGCATCTTAGCGGTTTAGTCTGAGGGAACGCACAAACGTAGCAACATGACACATGATACTTGGTTCTTAGCCAAATTTGAGAAGGGAGCACACACATTTTCTGGTTGCGAAGTTTGCATTAGATTCTTTTGGATTGCTTTGAGCGAATTTTCCGAAAATTAATATCGCTTCATAAGGTTGTTGGAGCTCTCTCTAACGATTTATTACGCCTCTTGTGCGTCTTAGCGGTTAAGCTTGGGTGAGCGCACATACATAGCAACATGACACATGATACTTGGTACTTAGCCAAATTTGAGAAGGGACCACACACATTTTCTGGTTGCGAAGTTTGCATCAGATTCTTTCGGATTGCTTTGAGCGAATTTTTCGGAAATTCATATTGCTTGATAAGGTTGTTGGAGCTCTCTCTAATGATTTCTTACACCTCTTGTGCGTCTTAGCGGTTGAGCCTGGGTGAACACACAAACGTAGCAACATGACACATGATACTTGCAAAGTTTGCATCAGATTATTTCGGATTGCTTTGAGCGGATTTTCTGGAATTTGATATCGCTTGATAAGGTTGTTCGAGCTCTCTCTAATGATTACTTACGCATCTTCTGCGTCTTAGCAATTTAGCCTGGGTGAGCGCACAAACGTAGCAACATGACACATGATACTTGGTTCTTAGCCAAATTTGAGAAGGGAGCACACACATTTTCTGGTTGCGAAGTTTGCATTAGATTCTTTCGGATTTCTTTGAGCGAATTTTCCGAAAATTAATATCGCTTCATAAGGTTGTTGGAGCTCTCTCTAACGATTTCTTACGCCTCTTGTGCGTCTTAGTGGTTAAGCCTGGGTGAGCGCACATACATAGCAACATGACACATGATACTTGGTACTTAGCCAAATTTGAGAAGGGACCACACACATTTTCTGGTTGCGAAGTTTGCATCATATTCTTTCGGATTGCTTTGAGCGAATTTTTCGGAAATTCATATTGCTTGATAAGGTTGTTGGAGCTCTCTCTAATGATTTCTTACACCTCTTGTGCGTCTTAGCGGTTGAGCCTGGGTGAACACACAAACGTAGCAACATGACACATGATACTTGCAAAGTTTGCATCAGATTATTTCGGATTGCTTTAAGCGGATTTTCTAGAATTTGATATCGCTTGATAAGGTTGTTCGAGCTCTCTCTAATGATTACTTACGCATCTTCTGCGTCTTAGCAATTTAGCCTGGGTGAACACACAAACGTAGCAACATTACACATGATGCTTGGTACTTAGCCAAATTTGAGAA